>CM053792.1:618920301-619050301 GCA_028749045.1 Cupressus sempervirens
TTAGTCTCAATCTGCATCTCACTCTTTTTTGCATCTCTTTTTCTCTCATCATGATGATGAATGACATACTATGATTTGAAATGTTGGTGGTAAAAAAATAAAAAAAATATAATCTAGAATAAATTATCAACAAGTTGGTGTTAAAAAAAGTGGACACCAACAAGAAAAATAAAAAATCTCAATAACTCGATGGAGCTTTCAATAACCCGATCAAGTTATTTAAAAGTTAAATGTGGGCTAGGCTTGGTATCCAAGCCTGGCCATTGTAAAAAATCCTACCAGGTTCTACAAAACCCAATCAGGTTTTAAAATTTATCTTATTGAAAAAATCAATCGGGCTTTAAGAAACCTAAATAATTTTCTACTACCTATGTTTGAGGGCATTTTATACTCTCAAATGATAGCTACAACATGGATTAGAGAGGAAGAACAAAAAACTCGACCAAGTTTGTAAGAAGAGGTTTTTATTTGCATTTTCATTGACGGTGCCATGTAAAAAAGGTATGTCTTCATTCTTCTCATTGTTTATGTATTTTTCCATCATAGTTTGTAATGTGCTTTTGTAATTTGTAAATTTTGTAAATTTTTTGTTCTTTTAATATGAGATGCATCATTGAATCCAAGAAAATAAGGGAGAGGCAAAAGACCACTTGGTGCACAGTCATACCCTCCACTTGTAGTGAAACAACCACAAAATACTCCACCCATTGTGACGTAAACACAAAATCCTCCACTCAATGTTCCCATTCAAAAACCTATTGGAAATATGATGCAAACAAGGTTATTAAGAGGGGAGGGGTGAATTAGGAACTAATAAAACTTCAACTTATTTCATCAATTAATCCTTCATATAATATTCTAATCTAATTGCATGCATGAAAGAATGAAAGCAGGAAAACATTCATAACATTTGACACAAGATATGGTGACCCAAAAACCTTCCAAATAGAAAGTAAAACTGGGGTGGGGATGATACCCACAAGCTTTAGTATTGTAGCATAAATTTGGTTGGTTAAGGCTTACAATTGATCACTTCTAATGATCTTCCCTGTTAAGAGCACTAAGGATTGTTGGGTCCACCTTGTTAAATGATTTACAAAACATACAATAAAGTATGCACTTGGTAAAGAGATTTTTCAAAGACTATTAAGTCTACCCTGTTAAAAGATTTAGCTGATACACCTATTAGGATGAACTAGTGATTGATCTCTAATCTACAACTCTAATTTTCTGGTTGAGACTCCTTTGAAATGTAAAGCTCACCTTGTTGTGATAGATAAATCTTTGTTGCCCCTTATACTACTTGTAGCCTTCTTAATTCACACTTTTGCTCTTTATATTCCCTTCACACTTCTTTTCTTCTTTTTATATATTTGGATATGATACAATTCATTACATATACCAATCCAAATCATAATTCATCAAAGTTGGCTACAACATAGATTTCCATCAAGATGACAAATTTGGGTCAACTACTATCACTCAAGTTTTGAAGACAAACTTAGTGATGCTCTAATACTTAGTAACCATTGTCAACACTCAGCATCGTCATGCACTCAGTAGACATAGAAGCTCTATTCATACTAATCACTTCAAAGTAGCTTGAACTCGGTTAGCACATGTGTGACTCAATGAACATTGTGAAACTTGACATATAAATTGAATCACTTGGTTGACACTACATGGCTCAGTCAACACTAATGTTGTGAGCTCAATATAAACTGAATCACTTAGTTGACACTCCTTAGTTTGGTCAACACTAGATTCACATCACTAATACTTCGAGCTCGATAGACATTGGAGAACATGATTGACACTATGAAACTCAATTAATATTGTGAAGCTTGGTTGGCATTGTCACTGGTCAACTTAGTAGATATTGCTTGACATGAACTAAGTGTAGATTCTGAAACTCAGTAGAAACTACATAACTTGATAACAACTATTTATAGACTGCATGGCTCGGTAGTAACTATTGATCTTGATAGTATCTTAACCAATTTGACTAAGTGTGAGATACTAATAAACAAACTTGACCTTAATGTCAACAATCTCCCCCTTTGGCATAAGTGACAAAAACACTTACCAATTCAAAACTAAATACTCAAAATTTTTAGGTCAAAACATTCTTTTTATCTCTATCCCATGTCTTCAATTTGGTAACATACTCTATTTTTGAGATTTTTCAAAATTTCTTTTGTAAAATATGTTTTTTGATTATCTATGCATGCATTTTTTTAATACTATGTTTCTGCCCCATACATATATCACATATATACCTTATCTTACACTTCTCCCCAATGTTCTTCATATATACATTCATCTTATATTATACTTCTCCCCTTTTTTGACATAAATGCCAAAGTTGTATACTACATGTTAATACCAAAATGTGACAAGAAATCAGAATGTACCTTTAAAATCAATGCCATTGTCTTGTCCCAATTTTCCTATAACACCTTTCTTGCGTACAATGCAATTTGCACTTCTATTGATAACACCATCATGTGATCAGCTATGGAGAAGTTACTATGATGGATAAGTGTCTTGGCATGTGCAATGTGTTTATGCAATACATCCATGTTTGGAAGAATCATGCCTTAGATGTCTACAAGTGTGGCCCTAATCCTGGCTTCTTCCCTTAATAATTTTTCTTGCAAATTTGTTAGTTATCTAATCTTTAAGTAGTGAGCAAAACTATACCTTGGGTGAAGTGATGACTAGTGTGCACTTGCCTTCAAGTCTTCATCTATCTTAGATAATTTTCCTTGATTCCTTGGGTGAAGATAGATGTATCATACAACTTACTAAATAATGAAGTTACATTATTTGTAGATTTTTCCAATGATTCTAAGAATAGTAGACAATTCTACTTGGTTTATTGCAATTTTCTATGCTACTTGTTCCAAAACCTTGTTCTCAAATTTTCCTTATGCTCTTTGTAGCAACTTTTCTTGTCCATTCAAATCTTCATTGAATTTTTGGACAACTTATGCTATTTGAATCAAAATAGGTTATGAACTATCAACTTCAATACTTAATGCATCTACAAATATGTTCTTTACATCTTCAAGCACTTGGTTTTCCCTTCTCTTCTTTGCTCTAAGATTTTTTTACTTAGCTCTCTTTTGCAATAATTCACCAATGATGTTCATTTAATTAGGATTTAGAGTAGAGATATTCCAATTCGGGATAACTATATCCTCATCTAGATCAATATCTTCTTCTTTACCCTTGTTCTTATTTGAAACTTTAGTACTCAATTGAGACTTGTTCTCAACTGTCCTTATACTTGCTATATACAGACTTGGAATTATAATAATAGTAGAAATAGAGGGGCTACCAACAAAATTAGATATGGTAATGATAGTAGAAATACCTTGTTGCTAAATAGTCAAATAGTATGATGGTGACACTTACTACTCAGTGGATAAAGTGTTGATCACTTCAGTCAATATGGTACTCAGTTGATGTTAGAAACTATAGTCCACCAAGATAATTGAGGTGGGGGGGGGGGGGGGGTGTGAATCAATTATCTATCTGTTAAAACATTTATCTTCTTTAAACAAGCTTAACCATTCAACCAAAGTAAACAAAAACCATATAATGATGCACATAAATAATTACACCAGATATGTTGACTAGGGAAATCCTTGATTAGAGGGAAAACCATGACAGAAATGATGCCCACAAGATGATGTACTAATATAAATATTCCTTATTAGAGGATGGACCCTATTAGGAGTCTATTACAACATTTAGTAGAATGAGTCCTTGTTAGGAAACTTAGAATCCTTGTTAGGAGATTCCAACCCTATTAGGAGTTGTACCAACCTTGTTAGGAGCTATGGAAGATAGTTGAACCCACTATCCAAATAGTTTCAAGATCAAATCAATGAACCCATTATCCAATTGACCTCGGTACTATTCCCTTCAGAATAATAGATCAAAACAAGTTTCTACTTCTTCCTTTGTCTAGTACATCAGACTTCTCCTTCAGACCATGCAATTAGATCTAGAACTCAGTAGTCAATAACAATAACCCTTAAGGTTACTTACACACATAGGTAAGTCACTCTACTTCTTTAGCACTTTGCTTGTTCAATAGTTCATAAATATCATACACACTCTATGCCTCAAACATAGAAAACATCTTTCCTTTATACCATGCCCAATAATAAATCCTTGAGTTGACTTCCCACTTAGTCAATTAAATGAATACACATTTAACTAATGCAGTCATCTCACATTCATAAATATACTTTAACTCATGCAACTTCCATACATGCACACTCTCTAACATCATCACTAGCTAGTATACTATTTCTAATTAATTGTGCAACCTTTTATTACATTTATGATGAACTGCAATGATCACACAATATGAACTACTTTCCTAATACTCTCTTTCCATATGGTTCTCTATAGATCAATAATATCTTCCATACATTGTCAATTTAGGTTCTACACACTTACCTTGTAACAAAGACATACTATAGTATACATTAGAAACTACACATTAGTAGATAAGTAATGTATTGTTCTTAATACAAAGATCATTGTCTACTACTCTGTCAGTCTTCACAAACTTACTACTATGTTGTCATCAATGACAAACATAGTCATTAATACATCATATCAATGTTCTAAAATGTTGCCCCATAATGATAGCATCAAAATTCATGCTAATTTTTGAATAGGTGCAAAGATTCTTTGGGTGCTTGGTGTTGCAATGGTTTCCACAATCAACTTGACATAAGCTTTCTCAGAGCCTGATGGCATTAAATCTTTGCTCAGAGAATAAGGAAATAAGGCCATCATTTTTACTACAATCTTTTCTAGGTTAATTTCCTTAATAATTTGAATCTCAAGGAGACTCTCCTTTGTGCCTTCCTATTCTTCCTCCTCATCAGCAAGATTTACATCATCTTTAATTTCCACATCTTCTCCATTATCATTTTCATCATCTTCCTTGTCATCTTCATCATCTTTGTCACTAACATGAACAACAAGATTACTAGGTTGATGTGCATTGTAATTTTTTTTCCATGTGTTTGTGACCACCTTCACTACATATTCAATATCATGCATGTGTTGAATTTAAGAGTGAGCTTTTCTTCATGGATTCTTTCACCTCTTTGTCAC
The DNA here is from genome assembly GCA_028749045.1 of Cupressus sempervirens. Classification (NCBI taxonomy): domain Eukaryota; kingdom Viridiplantae; phylum Streptophyta; class Pinopsida; order Cupressales; family Cupressaceae; genus Cupressus; species Cupressus sempervirens. The sequence goes on from CM053792.1 coordinate 618,925,447, forward strand.
TGAGACTCAACATGTGTTACCTCAGAGTCTATTCAAATATTTATTTTTCATTCTTCTTTGCATGTTCCCATCTAGGCTTGATTACTTGCATAAGCTCATAAGTTGATTAGGAGATTACTTCCATTTACTTAATTTTTTCATCATCATGTCCTCATCTTTCTTTTTCTCATCTACATTCCTAGTTTCATATCTAAGAGATTTAAAGATTTCCATTCTAGCTCCTCTTTCTATTTCATTAATTTTTTCCTAAAATGTAGGTGGAGGATTTTTTAAAATAATTTCCTTAGAATCTTCCTCACCTAGCTTCAATTTCTTCCTTAATTTTGATTTCCTTGTCCATACTACAGTGGATGACTTAGTAGGTTTGGTTATGATAACCTTACCTTTCTTCCTTGTAAGCTCTTCTTCCTCAAACTTGGTTTCTTATGCTTGATCCTCTACTTCATCTTCTTCTACATCATCTCATTTTCCCTCTATTAGTAGGAGAGTAGAACTTGCTTGTTTCAATTTTGCTATCCTCTTTCTTCCTTTGTTAACTGCTTGAGGAAATTTAATTTCAAGTTCTATGCTTCCCTTGGCTTCCTCATAAGTACCAAAATATGTGGCCTTGGAATATACAGGTTCATTCAGTAGTGCCTCAATGATATATTTGGTGTCATTAATGTTAACCTCATAGTTTAGAGGCTTAACCCACACCACTCTAGATCTAACTACTTGAATGTACACTTTGTCACAATCTACCATGAAAAAAATATTAGAATTGTAGCCTTCTAAAAGTTTCTTTGGTATTATATATTTTTTATTCATCTTTTCCTTGAATGAATCGAAATAGTTATCCATGATACTAATAAATTTTTCACCCATCTCTTCTATATATTCATTAATCTGATTTAAAATTGGTACATCTTTTCACCATTCAATTGAGTCTTTATAAGGGAATAAGTTTTTCAAATAGAATAATAAAAAAGTTAAGAATGAATTAAAATTACATGGATTGTTTTTGGAAGTTTTGATACTCTCCATGTTCCTAGTGAACTGATTCAACATTAACTTGGCAAGGTCGAAGGACATGTTGTTCTTCACTATCTTGAGAGCCAAATCAACTACCTCACACAATAAACTATTGAGATGACTGGAGCTATAGATATTATGAGCAATCATATGAATTCCAAATTTTAGTTCTATGTCAATTACATTCCTCATCCATCCAACTTGGAAAGAGTCTTGTTTTCTAGTGCTACCCAACATAGGATTTTGGTAGTCTTGGCTCTATTCAACATTGAGAGCCCTATGATTCTATGAATCATTTTCTTTGTGATTTGAATAGGTTGCTCCAACCATAACTTCCCATTTTGTACACAACTAAGGATAAACCTTATCCATTTTATTTTCAAATCTTGGGGCATATATGGAATGTGTGTTAAACCCTTGGTCCCAAAATGTTGATGCTTGGGTTTGAGCACACCATTCACACATAACCTCTCTAGAGTCTCATCCATTTATATGGTTCTAAGTTCTTGTATCAAGAAACAAAAACATGAACAAATATCATGAATGAGTAATAACATGGGTAGAATATGTGATTGTGCTCCAATTGGGTCAAGCACTTCTACAATTGTCAAACTCAACCTAAAGTTTGGTGCCTTCCAATCAATTCCTTGAACCAACATTTTAGATCCTTTCTTGGTTTTGCTACTAGAATATTCCATTCTTAGTAGAGTTTATGAAAACATGAAAATCTTCAACAATAAACACATAGATTTCTTCGAAGCACAAAAATCATTCTTTGTAAATAGCTCTACAAAATTCATAGTGAAAAATGAATTTGATTTCCTTCCTTTTAAAAAATTTTCATTTTTCAAATGCCATAAATGCTTGGTACATTTTCTCATTTGGTGAAAATTGTCTTCCACTTAGTTCAACATTAATTCTTGGTAGAGTCATTCATAGCTTGGTGGTCTCATCATTACTCAGTGTCCACACAATGTCTCAACGTATTTCGACCTTGCTTAACAGGGTCTTGCAACCTGACCTAGCTTGATAAGGTCTTGAATTTTGACAATCACTTAGTGATCCCTTTGCATCTTAAATGTTAACATGGATTTTCTCTTCTTGCTAGATAGAACTAACGTGAGATGTCTACTTCAAAGTTTTAGTTGCAATTATTCTCATAGGGAATTCAAGTTGAGATGCTTCAGTCACCCAACTCTTGAGTGACATATTTGTCATGACTTAGACTTGCATTCTCAAAATATTTTAGAATCCATTATTTTTATTAAAGGAAAATAGGTTTTAACAAGGCCTTAAAACCCATACAATACATAGATATGACAAAAAAGGAGTGCTTAAACTATCAAATGAAACTAAAAGCAACCAACTAAAAAGGCTCCTCACATGAAAGTATAAAACCAGTAAAAAGTTAGAGATTCAAGACTAAAAACTAGGCCTAGTCAAGAAAATTTAGGGTGCTTAGGACATACCTCTCAACATTTTTGTTGTATTGATTTCTAGCTCTAACAATCCACCTGCCACCTCCTTCATGCATGAGAGTTCTTGGTTAGATTCCAAGGTGTCCTTCTTCCTCAAGCTGGATCTAGTACAGTTCCTCGAGCTATCATCAGGGGTCTTATATTTTGCATTGTGGAAGGCAAGCTCCTCCTCCTTACTAATTCTTTGCTCCTTCATTTTGTTAATGAGTAGCTTAATATTCTCATTAGCCTCTTTGAGAATATTATAGCTTTGTTCCACTATAATCTGCATTGAGATCTCCATCATTTGAACCCTATTCTTGACCTCCTCCACTCTATTGTCCATGGTCTTTTCTTCCTTTGATATCCTATTTTTCAAGCTATAGTTCTCCCTTTCCAAGCTACTCACCCTATATTTGAGCTCTTGGATTTCATGAAAAATCCACTTGGTGGTGCAAAAGCTATCCGCCATGCTATTTTTGGCATTGTTAAGAGGATATCCATTTCTAGGTTTTCCTTAGTGGTGTTGCTAAAAATAACCAGGGAAAGATTGATCGACTCTTCCATTTGGATTTTTCCCTCTTCACTTTCTTCAACTATAGTTCTAATCAAATCTCTATTGATCCCCATTTTAGCAAAAGATGTGTCAAAATTCTACAACACCACATTCCTATCCTTTCCCATGATCTAGCATCTATATTTTTTTATTCCAAATTCCTCATATCCCTATTCTTATTCCCCCCTTTCACTCTAATTGAGGTCCCCTTCCACCCCCTCCTTCTCCACCCCCTATTTATCCTTCTTTTCCTTGAAGAGTTTTCTTTTTTGGCCCCTAGATGTCTAGACATCATCCTCTTTGTTTGTTGGTATTTTGATGGTGATGATTCTCTTGCCCCTCTTCCTCTCCAAACCCTCCCCATCTCTAAGATCCTCCTCTCCTTCTACACTTTCTTCCCCCATATCCATGCCTTGAACCCTTTTATTATAGTGCTTGTTTGAGGAAGATTTAAGGTCCTACTTGGGTTTGGGGAAAGCATTTTTCTCCTTCCTTTCCATTTTGATGGTTTTTTACTAGAGCCACTCTATAGGGAACCATCCCTCTCTAAGTCAGTATGCATCTCAAGGTTGTCCTTTATATTAGAAGGCAAATAGTCCTCTTCTAACTCTTTAGAGTCCTCTCTGCCCTTCTTGTCCTCCTTCCTATTCTTAATTTTTTTCCCATTATCCTAGCTTTAAATAATTCATAGATTAATAGTAACAACCCCTCATGGAGCACTAGATTCCTAGTATGCTTCTCTTGATAATCATGTATTTTCTCATTCATAGAAGAGTAGAGGTAGAAGGGGATAGAAATCTTTGCCCCATACCTAAAGTGGTTTAATAACACAAAGTGCTAGGTGCAAAGGCAATCAAATCTGGTGTCGAGGGTGATATATTTGATGATAACCTGTAGCATGAAACTCCATAGTGGCTTGATGGAGCTCAAAAGATAATGAGTTCCTCTCTTCACCAACACCTTTTTTTCCTCTTGATCCTTTGTGAATTAATTTTGGAATCTATTTTTGCTTCATCTACTTTATGCTATTATTAGCTTTGGTTTTCTTTCATCTTCAACTCTTCTAATTTTCATATAGTTCTTGGCAAGATGTCCAAGTTTTGTACAAATAAAACATCTTCTTGTGGCGTCTCTTTTCCTCATGTGATGTTTCACTCAATTTACTCCAATTTGCCCAAATTCTCCAGAGTAGTGGCATCTGCACCATGCATTGTAATCCCATCCAAATATAGATTTTATAATTTTTTCTACTAGATTCAATATCTTGGTTTTGCATTTAGAAGATTTGTGTCCTTGTTTCTTGCAATTGTGACATTTACCTTCAAACTTAGGTTTCTCCTTGCATTCACTTGCTCTATGTCCATGCTTATTGCAACTATAACACTTTCCATTGAATTTTTATTTACCATTACTCCAATATTTGTTTGATGTATGACCTAACTTACCACAATGATTATACATAGGCATTTGATTCTTTTGAGCTCTTTTCTTGGATGTTTCACCTTCTTTTGTGTATCCTATTTGTGCTTTAGCTTTTTGTCTATACTATTTCAACATTCTTTCATTGGTTTTCTTTTTAGTGTTTAGATCATTATGCAGTATTTCATTCTCTAGTCTTAGATTTATGATTTTTTTCATTTTCATTAGTAAGCTAATCAATGAAGTGAGCACACTAAGGGGATATATGTTGAATTTCATTTTTCTTTCCTTCTATCTCTTCTTTGGCTTTGTCTTTTTCTTCCATGACTTCACATAGTCTTACTAACTAGATTTCTTGTTCTATTTTTAGCTTTCTAATTTCTTCTCAAAGATTGGAATTATTTTCTAATAGCTCTTTGATTGCTTCATTAGCTTCATCAAAATTTATTTCTGGATAGATATCTTCAATTCTTTCTTCAGTGTAGAAATTTTCATTTATATTTACTACAAGATCTTTCCTTCTTTTCAATGATTGAGAGAGTTGCTCCCTTTCTTTCTTTAGTTGACCAATGGCTAATTCCAAATCCAATCTTTCATTGTCAATATCCTTATCTATCATGTATACCTCCATTGCCTCTGATCTTTGCTTAAGCTACTAAAATTCTTCTCTGAGAACCACAAAGCTCTAATACCAATTGTTGGAAATATGAGATAGGGAAGGTTATTGAGAGGGGAGGGGTGAATAAGGAACCAATAAAACTTCAACTTATTTCATCAATTAATCCTTTATATAATATTGTAATCTAATTGCATGCATGAAAGAATGAAAATAGTAAAACATTCATAACATTTTGACACAAGATATGGTGACCTAGAAACCTTCCAAATAGAATATAAAACTGGAGTGGGGATGATACCCACAAGCTTTAGTACTACAGTATAAAGTTGGCCAATTAAGGCTTACAATTGATCACTTCTGATGATCTACCTTGTTAAGTGAAATAAAGATTGCTAGGTCCACTTTGTTAAAGGATTTACAAAACATACAATGAAGTATGCACTTGATAAAGAGATTTGTCAAAATATGTTAAGTCTACCCTATTAAAGGATTTAACTGATACACCTATTAGGATGAAATAGTGGTTGATCTCTAATCTGTAGCTCTAATTTTTTGGTTGAGATTCCTTTGAAATGTAGAGATCACCTTGCTTTAATAGATAAATATTTACTGTCCCTTATGCTGCTTGTAGCCTTCTTAATTTGCACTTCTACTCTTTATATTCCCTTTATACTTCCTTTCTTCCTTTTATATATTTGGATATGATAAAATTCATTACATATATACCAATCTGAATAATAATTCATCAAAGTCATCTACAACATAGATTTCGATCAAGATCTCAAAGTTGACTCAACTGCTAGCACTCGGGTTATGAAGACAAAATTTGTGATGTTCTGATACTTGAAAACCATTGTCAACACTTGACATCATCATGAACTTAGTATAAATAGAAGCTTGGTTTATACTAATCACTTCCAAGTAGCTTAAACTTAATTAACATTTGTGTGACTCGGTAAACACTTTGAAACTTGACACGTAAACTGAATCACTTGGTTGGCACTACGTGGCTTGATCAACACTAACACTACAAGCTCCATATAAACTAAATTACTCAGTTGACACTCCTTGTCTCGATCAACACTAGATTCACATCACTGATACTATGATCTCAATAGACACTAAAGAACATGGTTGACACTATGTAACTCAGTTAATACTGTGAAGCTTGGTTAGCATTGTCACTAATCAACTTAGTAGATACTACTAGGTGTGAATTGAGTGTAAATTCTAAAACTTAGTAGCAACTATAAAACTTAGTAGCAACTATATAACTTGGTAGCAACTATGTATAGACTACTTGGATCGGTAGTAATTGTTGAGCTTAGTAGTACATTAACCAATTTGACTAAGTGTGAGTTAGTAATAAACAAACTTGACCTTAATGTCAACACAACTACCACTATCTATAAACCCTCTATGCATACCATTACATCATTTAACTACTACACAGTAGGACCACATAAATCTCTTACACAAAATAGTGCTAACATTACCCAAATGGTCAATAGGTTGCATTCATCTACACTTTCTTACCACTCAACCCTAGTAAATACACTTGAACAAATGGCCCAAAATGTGAATGAGGTGTTTAGGGAGGTTATGAAATGTGGTACATGGAGGGTTAAGTGTCATGCATTTTATGCCAATGGGTTATCATATCAATGAGTGAAAGATAAGGACATAAAGAAAGGTACTATATGTTCTCTTCTCACTGATCCTATATCTAACAACTCCCAATTACACACAACCAAAACTTTTTCTAATCATTGGTGCACTCATACTTGGATGAGATCACATTTTTGGGATAGATAGTTTATGGTATTTGACCTACCACCATGTAATAATTATGAAGTGCCTCTATATTTTTTGAGAAATCTATATTGTGAGCTCATCATTGGTGACAAGCCAAATAACTTTGACATCCATGAGTTCTAGTGTAGAGGGAGAGGCTCTACACAAGGTAGACCTAGGGCTCGTAGGGTGGTACCAAAACATGAGAGGAGATGTACAATACAAAAAACCATGACTTCTATTGTTCTCCCATTAATTGTAAAGGAGTATATTGATTTATAGACTCTTCATGTAGGTGCACCATTAATAGATGTTATCATTGAGCATAGCTCATAGTTAGGTGGTTTTCCTTCACCTATGACACCTTGACCATCATTAGATGTACTTTTAGGTTCATCACAACTTGTGATAGCTCCATCATCATCACCTATGGTACCTCAATCATTACAACCTATGATAGATCCATCAAAATCACCTACACCACTAGTGGCATCCCCACCTATATCACCTACACCACTAGTGTCATCCTTACTTGTGCCATCTGCATTGTCATCACATGCATCATTAAAGTCTTTGGGGCTCAATCAAAAAAAAATTTAGTTGTAACTACATGTATGATGGGATGGATATTGAGGCATGTTAGGATGGAGTGTCATCTAATCCATGTGTATATTGCGAACATACCAATTATCCATATGGAGGTGGGGATTTCACTCTCATAAATGATTTGATGATGATGGTCTTTGGTGGACAAGAGACATAGGTTTATTTTTTTGAGTTTTGACATGATATTATTAAATCACCTAAATATCATAAAAGTAAAGAAAATATTATTTTATAGAGAACTCTAGATTTATTTATGAACAATATCCAATGTAGGGTGCATCAAGAAGTATGAGAACACCATAGAGTACTCATTCTACTAGAGTTGCAAGGCTAGGAGAAAGAACACCCAAGGTATATTTTTTAAATATTCTTAAAACTATAATAATACATTGGCTTTGAAATGTTGTTTCTTAATTGGTATGACACTAACAACACAAAGTTCCATAAATGTTATTTCATAGTTGTTTTACAATGAACACCCATTCTCTTAGAAGTCTTACAAGGAATCCAATAGAATATCCATGTCCAAGTTAAGTTGACAAGGACATCTCATCTAATTACATCATGTGAAGTTTCTAGCACATTGAAACCTTTCTATCTCCCACACTCAATTCCTCTTCCATGTCCCATAACTATCATCCCTCTTTCATCCAACCCACTTATAGATCCTCCTACATTTCCTACCATTATTTAAACCCCTCTTATAAATCCTCTTCCATCTTCTACCATCATTAATACCCTCCCATTCATCAAATCCAACCAATTCATATCCACATCTCTTGCTCCTAGCATTAACCAAAACCCATCTAATTAACCTTATGAGTTTTGACATAATATTATTTAATCACCTAAATATCATAAAAGTAAATATTTTCTAATTTTATAAAGCACTCTAGATTGATATTTGAACAATATGTAAAGCAAGGTGCAACAAGTGGTACAAGAACACCACATAGCACTCATTCTACTAGAGGTGTGAGGCTAGGAGAAAGAAAACCCAAGGTAAAGGTTTTTAAATATTCTTAAAAATACATAATACATTGGATTTGAAATGTTGTTTATTAATTGGTATAACACTCACAACACAAAGCTCCCTAAATGTTATTTCTTAATTATTTTACAATGAACACCTAGTCTCTAAAGTTTTACAAGGAAGCCAATAGAATATCCATGTACAAGTTAAGTTGATGAGGAAATCTCATCTAATTACATCATGTGAAGTTTCTAGCATGTTGAAACCTTTCCATCTCTTGCACTTATTATTCGTCTTCCATGTCTCGTAACTATCATCCCTCTTTCATCCAACCTGCTTATAGATCCTACTCCATTTCCTATCATTATTTAAACCCCTCTTATAAATCTTCCTCCATCTCCCACCATCATTGAAACCATCCCAAATTCATCAAATACATCCAATTCCCATCCACATATCTTGCTCCTAGCATACCCAAACTCCATCTAATGAACCTCATGAGTTCATCCTTCATATACCGATCTACATCCAAGAACCTCCATATCACATAGGGTGTCTTATAGGAGTGTGGAGATCATGAATCTCCACTTTTATTTCTTAACAAGGTGCCAAAATTTCATTCACATCTCTCTTTTCTTGCCCAGTCTCTTTGTTTTCAATTTAGGCCTCCTAGCCTTTTTGCACCCAAATTTTTCTATCTTTCAACTATCCTTCCAATCTTGTCATTCAAGTCCTTCTTGTGTCTTTTTTCCCTCCTATGATCTTCTTGTTGTTATTTTTCCTTCTTTCCATTGACAACATTATCTCATATTTATAATAATACTCTTTACTATTTTATATGGCTTGTCAAGGGGCTGAAATTTCTCAAGTTGATGATGCCACACTTTCTTCCATTAATGTTGGCCTTGAGAGCTATGTAGTATCATAGCTTGCACACCATCAAGTTTATGATTTTAGTTGAAATCATGATGTTTATTATTGATTACTCTTATGTTATATTTGTTTATTCTTTAGGGTACTCCACATAGCTCAAGGTTTGGAGGAAAGGGAAGGAAATAAAAAATAACACTAAAACAAAAAAATAATTAAATACAAGTCAAGTCTATATTTTGAAATTTATTATGAATGAATGTATGTGTGTGTACTAAATATTTATGAATAGATTTTGACTTGTTTTTTCAATATATGTAGAAACAATTGAGTTTTCTAGAGTTGATGAATGCACTTGAGATTGTAGATGTTGAGCAATGGAAGAGGTAAAATTTCATATTTTCCTTCTCATAACTTTTAGGTTATAGTATGCATTTTTCTATATATATATATATATATATATATATATATATATATATATATATATATATATATATATATATATATATATATATATATATATATATATATATATATATATATATATATATATATATATATATATATATATATATATAATAGTTGCATTTACAAATGAGTACATGTTTTTTTTCTAGTTTTATAGTAATTATCAACAATTTGGGTTATTAACACATGTTATTTATTTTTGACCTATTACAACACTCTTTGAGACTTTGTGTAAATCCTTTCCCATTTTATTTTGTTAGGAGTCCCAAGCATCAAAGATGAGGCCAAACATAAAAGAGGCTAGAGGTATGTATGTAGATTCTTAGTTAAATCCCTCTTGTGATCTCAAGTTGGATTACTTGTGTTTGTGATAGAAATCCCTAATTCCTACTCTACAATTCTAACATTCTATCACTTACATATAGGTTGTGCCTCATACCAGCACCAACTCATCAGTGATTGTGCCTCTAGCTAGCATGAGAGATCCATCTTAGGTTGTAGTTCAATTTTTTTTTTACTCTATTTGTAATCATTAATGCCACTCTATAATGCTAAAAATTTATTGCTTACCATACAAGTTGTGCCTCATACTAGCACCGATTCATTAGTGGTTGATTGAACCTCCTACTAGCGTAGGATATCTAGCTAGCTCAGGTTGTAGTAATTTTTTTTTTGTTTTTTTACTCTATTTGGAATCCCTAAAGTCACTTTATAATTCTAACTTTTTATTTCTTACCATATAGGTTGTGCCTCATACTAGCACTAATTCATTGGTGGTTGTGCCTCCCATGAGCATTAATTCATTGGCTATTGTGTCTCCCATTGTCACTCTAAATCATCATTTTGTTAGGAGTTCCACCCATCAATTAAGGAGCCCATAACCATTATCATTCAATCCAAATATGTGACAAAGGGATGAGGTAATGAACAACTCAACTATCCATAATTTAGAGCCCAGTTATTAGTTATTTTCATATTACTTATAGATAATATATTTGATATAGTACTTTAATTTTTCTTCTGCAAAAACTTGATGAGCCACAGGTTGCATCAAAGAGGCTCAATTTTGATGATCTTGCATAGTCATATATATTGATAGTGATATAAATATATAGTTGTGGTCATTACATGACATTGACATATATTCAACTTTTTTATTGTATATATTCGAGATTTGTAGTGTGCACATTCAAAATTTCTATTGTACACATTCAACCTTTGTTGAGTATTCAACTTTTGTATTTTACTGATGAGAAATAACATATTTTTATAACTATATGATTGATATATCACAATATATTGTTCATTTTGATATACATTAAGATTGGATTTCCATCCAACTTGTTTAGTGTATGCATACAAACTTATATTTCATCTTACTTTCTTGCACTTAATCAAACACATGAACATTCATTATTTTATAGAAAACATGTAATATGTTTATTAAATTCATTATAACATGTAATAAAACTCATATTTCACTTATTTTGATGTAATAGGATATGAAAAGTAAAAATATTTCATTATCTTTGTATTTTTATCAAAGATCATAGCTTGATAGTGCTTAGAGACCCTTAGGGATGCTTCTATTTAGTGTGGTTGATATTGTTGGAGGGACATTATGGCTAAAATGAGTTTGGTCCTAGCCTAAACCCAACCAACCAAAGCTAATAGAATAGACAATTTGATCCTACAGCCAATGGTTTGAAATATACACAACCTTGCTCATTTGAATTGAGCAACATTGTAACTTTTGGCATTATGCAAGAAAGGGATGCCAAATCTAAAAAAAGTCAAATCTCTAAAAAATGAGATAGGTTATTGTAGGCCTAGAAAACATGATCCTATAGCACTTGTAAGTTTTTCAATACCTCACATGAGCTCAGAGAAATTTTCAATCAAAGATCACAACCCAATGGTACTTAGAGACCCTTAAGGATGCTTCCAATTAGTGTGGTTGATAGCATCCTAGGGATTTGGTGGCTGAAATGAGGTTGGTCCTATCCTAAACCCTATCAATCAGAGGTAATAGAGAAGATGACTCAATCCTAGGACATATGGTTCAAAATATACACAACCTTGCTCATTTGAACTAAGCAACATTATAACTTTTGGCATTAGGCAAGATAGGGATGCCAAATCAAAAAAATGTCAAGTATCTAAAAAATGAGATAGGTCATTATAGGCATAGAAAATGTGATCTATTAGCACCTAATAGTTTTCTAATACCTTGAACAAGCTTGTGAAAATGCTTGATCAAATATCACAACTCGATGGTGCTTAGAGACCCTTAGGGATGCTTCCATTTAGTGTGGTTGATAGTTTCCTAGGGATGTTGTGGCTAAAATGAGGTTGGTCCTAGCATAAACCCAACCAACTAGAGCTAAAAAAGTAGATAATTTGATCCTAGGAGCAAGGGTTTAAAATATACACAACCTTGCTCATTCGAACTGAGCAACATTACAAATTTTGGCATTAGGTGAAATAGGGATGCCAAATCCAAAAAAAGTTGAATCTCTACAAACCAAGATATATTTTTGTAGACCTAGACAACACAATCATGTACACCTTATAGTTCTTCAATACCTAACATGAGCTTAGAGAAATGCTTGATCAAAGATTGCATCATGATGGTGCTTAGAGACCCTTAGGGACACTTCTGTTCGGTGTGGTCGATAGCATCCTAGGGAAGTTGTGGCTAAAGAAAGGTTGGTCCTAGCCTAAAACAAAACAAAAATAGACAATAGAGTAGACAATTTGATCCTAGGACATACGATTTAAAATATACATAACCTTGCTCATTTAAAATGAGCAACATTTCAACTTGTGTTATTAGGAGAGATAGGGATGCCAAATCAATAAAAGTTGAATCTTTAAAAACTAAGATAGTTTTTTATAGGCCTAGACAACATAATCCTATAGCACCTACAAATTTTCAATATCTCACACAAGCTTGGAGAAATGCCCAATCAAAGATCACAGCCTAATGGTGCTTAGAGATCCTTAGGGATGCTTCCATTCAGTGTGGTCAATAATTTCCTAAGGACATTGTGGCTAAAAAAAGGTTGGTACTAGCCTAAACCCAACCAACTATAGCTAACAGTGTAGATGATTTCATCTTAGGACAAACAGCTTGAAATATACACAACCTTGCTCATTTGAACTAAGCAACATTGAAACTTTTACCATTAGGAGAGATAGGGATGCAAAATCCAAACAAAGTAAAATCTCTATAAACTAAGATAGTTTATTTTAGGCCTAGACAATGCAATCCTACAACACCTAACAGTTTGTCAATACCTTGCATGAACTCGAACAAACCCCTGATCAAATATCACAACCTAATAGTGCTTAGAGACCCTTGGGAAGAAAGTGGTGAGGATTTGATGATTAAGAATGTAAACAAGGCTAAGGATACTCTAAACCTACTGGATCTATGGTTTCTACACCTAGGTAGGTATTGTACAAAGTTGGGGACTCAGGGGTTAAGGATAAAGAGTAGTTACTTTGTAAAAGTGGCCTATTTTAAGCCTAAAAAGGGATGCCATAGTGTAATAGAGAGGACATGGTCCAAAAAAACCCTACCCAATATTTTCATATGTTGTAGAGAAGCCAAATGAGTATCCTAATATATAATTTATTTTCTAATGTTTTGGAAAAGTTGGGAGAAAAATGCAAGAAGACAGCCATCTAAATCTATATAAGTTGAAGATAATTGAATATTTTTTTTAAGGATATCATCAAACCCATGAAAAAGAGTTGAAGAGCCAAATTTATAACCATAACAATAAATTAAATGCACAAATTTATAACAATAATGTACAATATTTACATCTCTTATCAATTTTATATACAAAATTTGGCATCTAAATATGCACATGTGACATCTCTTATCGATTTTTAATAAAAAAATATGGCATATACATATGCACATGTTACATGTCTTCTCTTTTTTATATACAAAATTTTGCATGTACATATGCAAATCACTTCAAAATTGCAACATTTCACATAACATATATACAAAATTTTCAAAAATATTCTACCATATGTAGATTGATTTAACTATATAGCACATAATCAATCAAGGGAACCTTCTGGATCAACTCTAACCCTTATTGTATCAAATATTTCCTCATGATCAAATTCACATACTTTCTACAACTTCTTGTTAAGAGGCCTATCATGATACAATATCAATTGAATATTTGTTGCAACAATAGGGTTAGAGTAATGAAGAGTATGTTTGTGTCTCAAAATTCTCAAATAACCATTTGGTAGAATTCTTGATAGGGTACCTAAATTTAATTGTAAAGACAATTTAAAGTCAAAATAGATACATTGTTTATGAAAATTTGACTTAAAGACATCTTCATGGTAGGGAAAAAAAATACTACCTTCTAAACCATGTGCCTATCATAATGAAAAATCCTATTTGGTACTCAATATCCTCACCATTAATGATTGTAGCTATTAGTTCCTTTTCGGGCTCAATACATCGACATAGAAAGTAATATTTTCATTCATCATTATACTCATATAAAATAAATGCATATACATGACCTACATTATATAGAAGGATAATTTAATGCCAAAATTGAAAGTAATGTATTTTAACCAAGTATTAAATTGATAACTTAGTACTTGGTTCAACTAGGTCAAATACATGCTCAAAATCTGTTGATGCTTCAATCTGATTGAGTTGTAGTGTTGTAGAATGTTGATATGAATTAGTTGGATAGAAAAGTCTAAAAGACCATTGGTTAACCCAATCTTTTGATTCACATTCTTCCCATAAATGATGTATACAAGAAGAGCAAAAGCATGCAAGCTTTCTAGTATGAATAGCTAGTGACATTGTATTTGAACTTCAAAATGAATGCATCTCACTTGATCTTGTAAGTGTACAACAATCTTTCAAATTTTCAATGTTAGGATCATGTATCAACAAAAAATATCTAGAAACCATAGACTTACCTATATTACCTAGTCCCATCGTAGAATTGCACCATGGGACAATTGTTTCAACATTTTCTAATATTATGCCACCTTCGTACTTTAATTCCTCTCTACTAAGGGCTCTTTTCATGCATCCTTTAGCACTATCATGTTGTCTCCCTTTCCATGTCCCACCTCAATGAAATTCTAAAAATATTGTACTCCATTTCTCACATGAATCCTACTCAACCAATAGAACATCCTTGCACTCTTGAATTTTGAGGTACAATTATCTGACCATATAATCTTTTGATTGTATCTTACATCTCTTTCCCTTAAATTTTTGTAGAAAACTCTAAAACATCCTTGCACAAACTTTGATGAATGAGTTTTATCATTGCTAATATACAAGTGATACTCTCTTAATACCTTTTTGTCCTCCTTTATGCTATCATGTAAATGAATAAATGATATGTGTACAAAAATTGATACTTGTATGGAGTTGTAATACATTGGTTGCACTTCATTTTGAGGTTTTAGTGTATATTTTTTAGAGAATTCAACAAATGACACAATCATACCTAAGGGAAAAGTGTCCTTACACAACTTGAATTTCTCACATAACCATCGAGCTCTATGTGTATGACCTATGTACTCATAAACTATTTTCTCTTGAAATAATTTCATAGAATTAGCTACACACAAATCACTTATTAATAATTCACGCCTTTTTATTTTTTTTCCTTCTTTAACACCATATATAACCAACTTGTACTTTCAAAGAGAAACTAGTGTCTTACCAATTTCAAGTGTGCAATCTAGATGTAGGCATCTACACAACTTTTGCAAACCACCACATCAAGGGCAAAAACCTTTCAGAAACATGGTCTTGTAATAAATGCATCCATCATTTCATTCACATAGTAAACTTGCAATAAATTCTCTTGATGAGTGAGGAGGTAATTTTAGACCATATTCTTGCTATATTTTTTTAGTACACAAAGTACAACATAAATAACGATAGACATCATAATGCATAGAAAACTCAGCATGAACCCTACAACAAAGTGTAGTGTGTGTATGATTTATCTTAACATATAATAGTTTTTAATCTCAAAATACATTTGGCTGATTTTAATTTGAGGAAATCTTTGAAGGAACATTTCATTAAATTGTGTTTGAGTCATATCCAAAAAATGTTTTTCATGTGGCTCATGGTTTGTTTTTCCAAATCATCTTTTGACAACATCTTTTTGGTTTGGTGAAGCCCTTATGTTGTCACAACAAACTTTTTTTGTTAATGCTCTTAGTGAATCAACAATAACTTTATCCTTACATGAGAGTCTACCTTGGAATGACCAAAAAGAAGTCTCGTCAGAATTCCCAATTTTCTCTTGCCTCACTAAGGCTTTGACTAACATTGTTCTACTTATTTGTAATAATTTACTTGTTTTGCTTACAACATGGGTTTTTGCCATTTCATTTCCTATTATGGTTGATGTGAGGACCCGTCAACTTGTATTAGCTTCTTTATTATGTGCTTTTGAACCAATGGATTGGTATGCATCAAAGATATTTCTAAAAATGCTTCTTTAACTACTATTTTAAGATGGTCTTAGTCCCAAAATTCTCACTGTCTCTCTAAATCTCAAATTTTTAACCATTTCAACAACAAGTTGGAATTTTCCACTTTGATTTAAATTTTTAAAATAGTTATTCATCTTTTGAACAACTCTCCTACAATTTATTTGTGATATTTTATCATGGATTGGCTTCAAAATATTTTCATCAATGTCAATTAGAAACTTTGGTTTTCTAAAAATTATTGTAAGAGATTTTGATGTATGTGCATGCTCTATTTTTCATTACTTACATTATGTGCATTCATCATTTCAAATTGAGATTTCACATTAGGGGCATTAGGTGACATAAGTGTATTTCTCACAATAATTTTAATTGGGGTATGTTGAACATTTTTTTTGTCAAAATAGGTGCATTTGTGACATTAATATCAATAGGTATATTTTCATCACTTACATTGTAGGCATTTGATGATGTGCATTCATGTAATCTCCTCATATGCTCCCTTGTTTTTTTTTTTCCTTTGATGCATCTCATTTTTCATTCATTCCTCTCTTGTTCTTTCCCATGATTGTAAATGCAAATTACCTTATAAATAATAACATGAATAAAATGCAAAATTTGTGCATTTTTTACATCAATAACTATAGGTAGATACTAACATAAAATAAGATGTTGGCACATGAAAAATATCAAATTTAGCATTTCCAAGCACAATAAACCTTATACTCACATACCTATTATAGAAACAAAAGTGAAACAACACTAGAATCTTGTGGACCACACTAAAATAGCATAATAACCATTGAAATTATATTTTATTTATAGTTTTCAATAACCTAATTATGCTATTAAGTTTTGAATACATTATCCATATGGACTAATAACCTGATCGAGTTTTGTAAAACTTGATTAGGTTATGTATTACTACTACACAAATGTATATTGAAGGAGGGAGGGACTGATGGAGAGAATGAGAGAGAGGATTGGAATAGGATAAAGAGAGAAAACATGATACAGAGAGAGAGAGAGAGAGAGAGAGAGAGAGAGAGAGAGAGAGAGAGAGAGAGAGAGAGAGAGAGAGAGAGAGAGAGAGAGAGAGAAGGCAATATGAGAAAGAGAGGGGGATAGTATAAAGAGAGAGAATGAGAGAGAGGATGGGATGTAGAGAGAGATTAGGGGATATGATAGAAAGAGTGAGAGAGAGATAAGGGGATAGGAGAAAGGGGATAGGAGGGAGGGAGGGAGGGAGGGAGGGGGGGGGGGGAGAGAGAGAGAGAGAGAGAGAGAGAGAGAGAGAGAGATATGGGATGTGATAGAGGGAGAGAATGTGTGTGTGTGTGTGCATGAGAGAGAGAAGGGGATAGGAGAAAGAGAGAGGGGGACATAATAAAAAGAGAGAATGAGTGAGAGAGAGATATTAGGGGATATGATATAAAGTGGTGAAGGGAACCAAAGTGATACAAAGTTGATCAAATCATATGGTGATCTTGAAGAAGACATGTGGCAATCCATACATCAAAGATTTTTTTAGTTTAATTTATGTGTGCAATAAGAAATGATCCTATGTTTGGTCAAGGAATTTCAGGTGTGTTTATAAGCCTAAGTTCATTTAGTCCAAAAGGATCCTAAAATTGCATATTTTAAGTAAGAAATAGTCTTTTCTATTTTTTTTGTCATTATACCTTAATAAGGTTTGTAGAAAGATAAATTATTAAGTAAAAAGGTCTTAAGTAAAAACTTGTAAAAGTTATTGATTAGCAATTTTTGTTGTTGACAACTTTTTGTCAAAAAATGCAAATTTTCACCCAATGGTCCCAACCTTTCAAATTCTAGCTGGAACCATTGGGAATGATGTATTTAGGAATATGCACCTTGGAAATATTCAGAGGTGTGAAGTACTATATGAAAAAACCATTTTTAAGGAGAAATAAATATATTTTTTGAGCATTTATTGTATGTACAAAATAATGGAATTCTTTTAGAATAACTATGAGAGGGGTGAATCAGTTTTCGAAGGTCCAGATGTATAATTAAAAAATTTCACATCTTAGTGAACCCATATCCATAAAATATTTTCATCATGCATGCATCCATTAGATCATACATATACTTAAACTTGTAGGCTATTATCAAATCAACTTTGTAGAAATGTAAACATAAAACATAACTGATTCAATAACACATTTAACACAATGATTTAATATGGAATCCCAATTCAACAAAAACCACTAGGAACATGCTACTCATTCTCACTCTTCTAAAGTGATGCCCTGTGAAAGGCCAACCCTATTAAAGGTTACAATGCACATTGTTAAATGTGACCCAATTAAAATATTTCAATCACCCTATTAGGAGTGAGCCTTGCTAGAGGAGTTTAGATCATTTACTTGGAATGTCACCCAGTTAAAGGATTTACAAATGATTTCTAGGTCAACCTTAATCAAAAGGATTTACCCTACATTATTACAATGATTAGAAAGTAAAAGTAATGCTTAATCTAATAACAACTTACAACACACTTGTAGATTACAGATTTCTATTTTAGTCCTCCATTTTGGTTGGCTTTCACATACTTTAGCTTTGACAACTTCTTCACCTTCAAGCATTCATACCCTTAAGCCTTCTTGCTTTTCTTGCCAATGCAGATGCTTCTCTTAGGTCACTTAATGAAGCAATACCCTAGACTCCTTGTCTTCCTTAGGTTCTCGCACATGAAAAACTTTGCCTCTAACCAACCATCTCTATAAATAGAGAATTAAGATCTGTTGTCATTCATCCTCCATTTCCCATTTTAGGTTTAGGTAGGATTCAATGAATCTACCCTTCTTTTCATTTCATCCCCTTCTAGAAAATTTTTCAATCCTTTTTGAATTCATCTCAAAATGATTTATCTTGAATTTTGTGCCACTGACACATCAACCTTATCTTCTACACCATTCACATAATTCAAGAAATCAAACTTGTTAGCTTAGCTTCATCAAATTCTCAATCTTTCTCAAAATGCTAACACTTGACATTAAGTAGCTTTTGATGCTTGGCACATACTACATTTGTTGGCATCCTCTATCAAATCACTCAACATGAACTAAAATTTACTGGTGCTTGGGATCAACTAAACTTTACTTGACTTAAACTATATCACTTGACATACACTAAAATTGACTTTTCTTAGCTCCAATTAATTTTCTACTCAACTTAAACTAACTTTTCTCATCACCTACTATGTAAATTGTTAAGATAGGTAGACAAACATTGTTTAACTTGTTCTTCTAAACTTAATCAATGTAACCATCCTTTGCAACCTAAAGTAGATTATTGATGCACTATAATATCACTATCTTAACTAATTCTTGTACTCCTTTTCCATATCATAACTTAACCTTTCCTTTAGGTGCTATTGTTACCTCATTTGTTCAAATCCTCTTCATCAATCAAATAAATGATAGTACTGAAATCATATAAGAAATTTTGTTACTAACAAGTAGCATGTTTGACATTAGTGACAAAAAAATTATTAAAACACATTAATCATACTTATATCAATCTATTTTTAACAATCTCCCTCTTTGGCATTAATGGAAAACCAAACCAACAAAACTTAATCAATATAACAAACAAAATACCAAAAATAAAATAATTCCTTGTATTGAAATCTCTACCTCTATCAACAACTTTCATCTTTTGAATAGGTTACAAAATTTTGTTATGATCAACAAAAAATCAATCAACTCATCCTTATGACTCCCTCTTGATCACTTCTTATATCTCCCTCAACATTATCTCCCTTTTACTAGGTAGATGTAATCAATAGGTACACTTTCTCCTTCTAAGTAGATATATTCTATGTTTAATCTATTTGTATCTTCTATCTCTCTTTATGTCTCTCTTTCTGGATTTTAGCAGTCATAATTTCTCCCTTAGTAGGACAAATATTTCTCTCTCTTTTCCCTTGGAAATATCTTCCTTTGATAAACTATCTCCCTCTTTGACAACAATACCAAAGATGTGTCATCTTTAATATGAAGATATGAATATTCTTAGTATCTCCCTTAGCCACCTAGCTTGAGACTAATTTGAAATTCCAACTCTTTGATTACATTAGGTAGCTCCTAAAGTAAGATCCACTACATCAATGTGTAACATATGTCAATCAATTTGTTTGATGTAGGGAACTTCTCATTCTTCTTAAATAGCCTTTGATAGGGGTATCACCTCTAGTTTACCTCTTAGATACTCATGAGCATCTTTAGGTAATTCTTTTGCAAAGATATCGTCTATTTGCTCTTTTTTGTTAACATATTCCATCTTCACCTCTTTATCCTAAACTAACTCTCTCAAGTAATGATACTTGATTGAAATGTGCTTAATTTTTGTATGAATCACAAGATTCTTTGATATATTTATAGCACTTTTATTATCACAATATTGTATCATAGGTTCAATGATTTCTTCTTTCATTCTTTTAAGTAGTTGCTTGATCCATACAATGTTTGTATAATTTTCTATAGCAACAACATATTCAGCTTTAGTAGTAGATTTAGAGATGTACTTTTATTTCTTTCTAGTCCATGTAACCAACCTTTTGCCTAAGAAAATTCTCCTCCACTAGTGTTATTTCTATCATCAATATTTCCAGCCCAAAAAGCATCATTGTAGGTTCTCAATTGAAATTTCTCATTTTTCTTATAGTATAGACCATAGTCTTCTATTCCTTTTAGATATCTCATTATTCTCTTAAGTGCCATAAAATGATTCTCTCTAGGATTAGTAGACAATATTTCAACTACCCTTTAGATAATGCAATATTAGGTCTATTGTGTACTACATATTGTAATTTTCCAATCAATTCTTTGAAAATTTATGGCTTATTACCATCAGTGTGCTTACTAGCTTGGAATCCTCCAATCCAAAAGTTTTCAATATCTCCTTAACATACTTAGATTGAGTGATTTACATACCATATTTTATTTGATGTACTTGCAAACCCATAAAGAACTTGATCTCTCCAAATGTAGACATCTCAAATTCTTTCTTCATTTCATTTGCAAAAGCCTTACATAAAGTATCTTGACCTCCAAATATGATATCATCAACAAAAAATTCAGAATGTAAAATACCTTTTCCTTTCTCTATCTTCAATTATAGATTGCTATTATCATTAGTCCTCTAAAATGAAATCTTCACAAGATAATTATGAAGTCTCTCATGCCATGCTCTTGGTGCTTACTTCAAATCATATAAAGCTTTGTATAATCTACATACCATATTTCTGTTGTTAGCATCAACAAGTGCTTTTGGCTATTCTATTTAAACCTCTTCCTCTAATATACCACTCAGAAATGTAGACTTAACATCCATTTGATAAAATTTGAAACCTTTGTATGCAAAGAAAGCAAGAAGAGTTCTTACTCCTTCTAATCTTGAAACAAGGGAAAAAAAATTTCCATTATCTATCCCTTCTTCTTGTGCATATCCTTTACAAAATAGTCTTCCCTTTTTCCTTATGACTTCACCATTTTCATCTAACTCGTTTCTATATATGCACTTGGTACCAATCATATATTTATCTTCCAGTCTAGGGACTAGACTCCATGTTTTATTTTTCTCAATTTTTTCAATCTCTTCTTCCATGGTTTTACTCCAATCCACATCCTCTAAGGCATGTTTCACTATTTTAGGTTCTTGCATGCTCAGAAAGCATGTATCATTTCTCAACTTGTTCCTTTTCATTGGTCTAATGTCTTTATCTCAAATGATTTGTGTAGTAGGGTGATGTCTCTTGACATACTTAGATTATCTTGGTTCTGCTATGGTTTCTTCACTTGGTCGCTAAACATCTAAATCACTATGTACATCATTTTCAAGTAGCTCAACATCTCTTTCATGTACACTAATCTCAAAATAATAATGTGCCTCAACTTCATTCTGTAACTTGGCACCTAAATGTAGCTCGATTCCTAAATGCAACTTAACATTCATAGTATGTGACTTGGCAATCACTAAAACTTTCTATTGGTTTGTAACTTGGTTTACAACATCTTCATTAGTAGGCATACCTTCATAAAAGTATATGACTTGGCACCTAAATGTAGCTCGATTCCTAAATGCAACTTAACATTCATAGTATGTGACTTGGAAATCACTGAAACTTGCTATTGGTTTGTAACTTGGTTTACAACATCTTCATTAGTAGGAATACCTTCATAAATGATTTGTATTCTTCTGGTTTCTTCATAGGTTTAGCCTCATATAATTTTTTATATTCATCAAATTTCATATTTGCATTTTCCACAACTTTTTTAGTGTTAGTATTTAAACACTTATAAGCTTTACTTCTTGTGGAATAACCAAGGAATATACTTTCTTTACTTTTTGTGTCTAGTTTACTATTCCTAAAATCTTTGATAATATAACACTTACTTCCAAATACCTTAAAATATTTTGCATTGAGTGAGTATCTATATCATAGTTCAAAAGGTGTTGAATGAGTACCTTTATTGACTTGCACATAGCTCAAGGTATATATAGCTATACTTGTAGCTTGTCTCTAGTATTTCAAAGCAATATTTTTGTCCATCATGAGTTCCCTAGTATAATCCATTATAAACCTATTTATCCTTTCAGAAATTCCATTTTGTGGAGGGGTCCTAGGAGAAGATGTTTTTCTTTTGATTCCTCTATCATTACATAACATCTCAAACTCATTTGATGTAAATTCTCCTCCTCTGTTAGATCTCAAACATTTCAAACTTTTACATATTTCCTTCTCGACTCTTGCTAAGTACCACTTAAATATTTTGAAAGCATCAAATTTCTATTTTAGAAACATAACTATCATCATTCTAGAGTAATCATCAACAAATATCATAATGTACTTATCTTCTTGTAGCTTTGCACCTCAATTGGTCCACATAGGTTAGTATGAAAAATCTCTAGTATTCCTTTAGAGGTATGTGTCTTACTCTTAAAACTTGACTTTGTCATTTTTCTTAGCTGACATTGTTTGCATATTATATTGCCAAGTTTCTTCAACTTAGGAAAAACTCTAATTCTTCTCATGTTATTGATAATAACCAAGTTATCAAAATTAACATGACATAACCTCTTGTGCCATAACCACACATTATCAAATTATACAATCAAGTAAGCAGGATTCTCTATATCAAGGTAGAATGGATTACCTCTAGTTTGATCACCTTTCCTAATTAGTTTTCCATTAATATCATATATCTTAGCAATCTTATTTTCAAACTCAACATTACAATCTAAATTGTTCAGTTAGGACACAATCAACAAATTATAGTTAAGTCCTTAAACATAATAATCATTTTCATATAAAATCTTTTTTCTAAGTTTGATAGAACCTTTTCCTTTTATTAGGCATGGTGCATCATTACCAAACCTTACACTATTTCCATCATAATAATTCAAGGTAATGAAATTACTTTTGTATCTAGTCATGTGATGTGAACACCCACTATCAATGATCCATATGTCATTCTTGTTTACATAAGACACTAGTGTAGTTGCTCATCCTCATCAGATTCATCCTTCATTTCAACATACACCACTTGATCATTACGATCATTAGATCCATCTTTAGTTTCTTCTTCAACAATGTAGCAAGACTTCTTGCCTTTGTCTTTGTAATCTTTGTTGGCTTCATCTCTTCTACTTTTTTTCCTATCTCCACCTCTATAATTATTCTTCTCTAGACATCTAGCAACAATATGACCAACCTCATTGCAACTAAAACACATGATAGGTAACTTACCTTTGAACTTGCCTTTACCTCTGTGAAATCTCCTTGCTAGTAGTGCTTCAAGTTGTTCTACATCTTCCTCATCTATTTCACTATCACTAGACACGTATTTTATCTTTTTCTTCTTCTTTTCATTAGGTTCTTTCAATGATAGCTTAGCTTTGAAAGGAGAATCAATATTTTTAGGTTTGTAATTATCAAAATCAGATAGCTCAAAAGTAATGAGCCTACCTACTAGATCTTCAAGAGTTAGATCATTCCTTGGCATACATCTTAGTTTTTGTATTGTAGAGACTCTAATAGCATGGATGAGAAGCAATTTTCTCAAAAAATTTCTTAGTACAGTATCATCATCTATTTTACTAGTAGCTCCTCTTATTGCATTAACATCTTTTATCCTAGAGCAATATTGAGCAATATTCTCACCTTCTTGTATTCTCATATCATCAAACTTACCTCTAGGACTATCAAATTTGGCTATTAGAACATTTTTTTCACCTCCATAGATGGTCTGTAGAGCATCCCATATTTTCTTTTCATTGTCATAACCCTTGATATCATCAAACTCAGCATAACTTAGGGTAGAGGCAATTTCCAACATTTCCTGGTTGTGTTCTCTATTTTCTTTCAAATCTTCAATAGTTAGGGTTCCAATAGGATTAACATGCTCATTGGTAATGGTAGATTGTGCATGATCTCCAAGTCCTCCAAGGTGAAGCTTCATCAGAATTTTCTATGTAGGAAAGTTATCTCAATTAAGCTTGGGTACCTCTCTTTTTGTCATCTTGATCTTTTTTCTTCTAGCACCTGTTGCTTATTTTTGTGCCCTTGCAAACATTCAAATTTTAAATGCTTACCCGCTAACGGTCACTTCCTAGTTTTAATATTATTTTAAACATCCAAAGGAATATTGAAAAAATACTTTATTCTTAACCTTATGATGTTTCTTCCCTGTGCATTTTAACATTTTTGATGGCTCACGAATTCCTCATCATTGGATCAATCACGATCAATGGTTGGTGCTATGTTGCTATTGGAAGTTGCACATCATTTTGCATTAGCAACATAGTGCCCTTTTGCCGTGTGTCAGGTGGGTCCTCCCTTTCCCTAATTGTTTCTCCAGCACCAGGTTTTGCTAAGTACAGTGGGCGCTATGGTACTATCAAGAAATTTTTTCTTCTCGTTGTTAATGACATAGCACCTAGATAGAAAGTGTTACTGCGAAAAAGTTCAAAAACATGGTGGGTCCCAGGTATGCCCCATCAGATACTAGTGATGAATTTGTTAGACACGTTGGCAGTTGATCAATTTTCATTGGCTAAAGAATGACTGTGCACAATGTGGGTCCTGCTTCACTTGGCAGGTTGTAAACGAGGATTGTCAAAAAGGTTGGCACATGGCCAGTTTCTATTGGTTGGTACATTGATAAGTTAGATCTATCTTGTGCACCATTAGATCTCATTTAGATCAATGGTGAGCACTATCTCGCTATGAAAAGCTATGAGAATTTTAACCATAGCAACATAGCACCTTAGCGATGCATGGTAGGGATGACATAATGGGCCCACCCTTCTCCAAAGAAATATTATGGCTCGTCCTTGGTGGCATGTTGTTAGGTGGGTCATAGTACAGTGGCAATTTTTCATTGGTCCATTCAGCTAGCTCAGTGTCCAGTCATACAATTTCATTATTCATCATCAGATCTGAGGGAAATCCATGACAGGTGCTATCTCACTATGGGAAGCTGAGAGAATTTTAACCATAGCAACATAGCACCCTTTCACCAAATGGATCAGTGGGACCAGGTCTCACCAAGATGTGCCAAGTGGATTCATGGATCAGAAACCTTATGGAGGCAAGCACAGATCTTCCACCATCGTTGATCTCATGGAGATCAACGGCGGGCTCTATCTCGCTATGGAAAGCTACGAGAATTTTAACCATAGCGACATACCACCTCAATGAAACATATTAGGGTGGGGCCAAGGGTTATGAAACTGTAGGGATGGTACCAGTTTGGGCCGAGTCAAATGCCAGGTATGCTGAGTTGTTTCGTGGGCCCCGAAAGTTTAAAGGCAAGCTCAGTAAAACGGTGAGTCTCCATGATCGTCACATCTAAGGAAAATCAATGCTAGGTGCTATCTCACTATTGGAAGTTGCTCAAAGGATATGCATAGTGACATAGCACCTAGGTGACATGTGTCTTTGCAGGCCCGACCAAGATTGACAGTTAGGGGGCGCTGACAGTTAATGTGACCGTTGTAGTTAGAATTTGCAAGGATGGCATGGTTAGTTAGAGAAAGGCATGGTCAAACTCATAGGACTTTGCAAGGTGGTGAAAAGATAAAGGACTAATTGGTCCATGTGGTTCATCCCAGTGCCAAGATAGGTTGACTCGCTGACTTTGCTGATTCATGCACCAAAAAGTGATAAGAAATCAGGTTTTTTGTTGCGTGATTTGATCTTTGTAATCAATCTTGACCAACCCAAAATGAATTCAAGACAAGGAAGAACACTCCACCCCCTGATCCAATCCATCTACTTGGTTAGAGCATAGTTATGGCACCGCCTCTATCTTCTCAAGGCCCTATTTTAGTTAAAAATCAGATTTCATGGTACCAAAAGGCTATACTTAGATCAGATTTCCTCAAATCCCCATGATTATTCTTGATAGAGCCTTGATGATGGTGGTTGTAGGATAATTTTGGAGGGAAAATCTCAGTTATGCCTGAACTATAAAGGCAATTTTTGTGAATTTTAAAAAGGCCTATCATTCTCTGTTGTTCTTTTCTATTGCTCTGCAATTCCAGTGTAAAATTCTCTTTGCCTCTGAACTGTATGATTTCTTCCTTATCTCCTTTAGCCATTGGTGTGAAGTGCAAGAACTCTTTGCCTCCACTAGTGTTTCGTGAAACTAGTAATCTGCATGACTGTATCCCCCTGGCCTATGAATGATAATATAAGTGAATCTCTCTTCCTTGTGTCATTCATCTTGGTTTTTTGATTTTCATGTGATTATTAGATTAAAGAAAAGTTTGAATGTGTATATCCTTAGTTTCATTCTAGTTCAATAGAGCATACATGGGCAGAGATTGGTCTGAACACTCTATTTTGGTGCATCACCTCTTTAGATTAGATTAGGTAGATTTTCTTTCATGCTCTCCTTCTCCCTTTTCCTCTCAAGAGTAGTTAGGTGCATCCTAATAGTAAGAGGAAGTCGGCCTTCTCCAGAGACTCAACCTCACAGTTCAAGTCCCACATCTTGGAGGTTGTTTCCATGTTTCACTAGATTGTCCTCATGCATAGGCTTTGGACAAGGGTGCAAACCTAAGTGACAACAGCACCTTCAAACTAGTCCTCTTAAGTAGATGACTCTATTACTAATTGTTCAAATTATTTTAGAATAAATTGTGTTGTGGGGGGGGGGGGGGGGGGTGTGAATTAGTTATTCAAGGTCTAGATGTACAATTGAAACTTTTCACACCTTAGTTAACTCATATCCATAAAACATTTTGTTATGCATACATCCATTAGATCATACATATACTTAAACTTATAAGTTACTATCAAATCAACTTTTTAGAAATGTGATAACTGATTCAATAACACATGTGATGTAATGATTTAACATGGAAACCCAATTTGTAAAAAACCACCACTAACATGCTACTCATTCTCACTCTTCTAAAGTAATGTCCTATGAAAGGCCAACCCTATTAAAAGTTACAATGCACACTTTTAAATGTGACTCAGTTAAAGTATTTCAATAAACCTATTAGGAGTGAGCCTTATTAGAGGAATTTAGATCATTCACTTCGAATGCCACCTGGTTAAAAGATTTATAAATGACTATTAGGTCAACCTTACTTGAAAGGATTTACCCTAGACTAGTATAATGATTAGAAAGTAACACTAAGGTTTGATCTAATAACAACTTACAACACACTTGAAAATTATAGATCTCTATTTTAGTCCTCCATTTTTATTTTCTTTCACATACTTCAACTCTGATAGCTTGTTCACCCTTTAGGCATTCATACCCTTAAGTCTTCTTTCTTTTCTTACCAATGCAAAAACTTCTCTTAGGTCACTGAATGAAGAAATACTCTAGATTCCTTGTCTTCCTTAGGTTCTTGCACATGACAACCTTTTCTTCTGACTAGCCATCTCTATAAATAGAAAATTAATTTCCTTTTTCATTCATTCTCCATTGTCCATTTTAGGGTTAGGTAGGATTCAATTAATCTAACCTTCTTTTCATTTCATCCCATTCTAGAAACTTCTCCTTTAATCCTTTTTGAGTTCACCACAAAATGGTTTATCTTGAATTCTGTGCTACTAGCTCATCAATCTTATCTTCCCTATGGTTCACATAATCCAAGAAATCAAACTTGTTAGCTCAGATTCATCAAATTCTTGATCTTTCTCAAAATACTAACACTCAACATTAATTGGCTTCTGATGCTCATCACATACTGCATTTCTTGACATCCTCTATCAAATCACTTGGCACAAACTAAAATTTACTGGTGCTCAGCATCAACTAAACTTTACTCAACTTTGATTATATCCCTCAACATACATTGAAATTGACTTTGTTTGGCTTCAACTAATTTTCTTCTCAGCTTAAACTAACTTTTCTCAGCACCTACTATGAAAATTGTTAAGCTTGTTAGACAAAGTTTATTTAACTTGTTCTTCTCAACTTAATCAATGTAACCATCCTTTGCAACCTTAATCAAATTAACAATGCACTATAATATCACTATCTTAATTTATTCTTGTACTCCTTTTCCATATCATAACTAAATCTTTCCTCTAGGTGCTATTGTTACCTCATTTAATCAAATCCTCTTCATCAATCAAATAAATGATAGTACTCAAATCAATATAAGCAATTTTCTTACTAGTAAGTAGCAGGTTTGACATCAATGAAAAAATAATGATTTAAACACATTAATCATACTTGTATCAATCTATTTTCAACACAAAATTATATAGATTGGGTGACTAGATCTGATGTCATGGTTGGGTAAAGTTTTGAATCCTAATTCCATAGCATTTGATATATTAATTTTTGTTAATTTTGAAGGGAGATATCACTATTTTTGCGAGACTGGTTGATCATACCCTAAAATTGAGGGTTTCAATGTATTTTGCGTCCTAGCTTGTAACTCCATAGTTGTAATCCAATGGTCTCCTAGATTTTTCAAGTTTACAACATGTACTATTAGATTCCTAAGTTGTACAAATTTATTAGAAGATCTGAAGGTCCTATGATTGAGCCCTAGGTTGAATATCCTCATGTATTCAATGATTTTGGTGAGGGTTTGTAGGGTAAACAAAGAGATGGAAGACTAGAACTTGAGGAATGATTATTTCATGTTGAGATAAGTAAGAGATAACCTTCTAAACTAGTTCTTGTGCCTAGGAACCCATTTTTCCTACTTGTGAGGTGTTCCAAGTGTCTTTAAACCAATTAGGCTTGATAAGCTAGTGTGAGTTTATGGGTGTTGGAGTAGGTTAGAGAGTTGAAAATTGGAGGATAGATAGAAGTCCCAAAAGGGTATTTAAAATTGTAATTTTTTTGCAAAGTTCTTTGAGAAAGTACTAATTTATTGCCCTAAAAGCAATAAAAGTAATACTAGGAGCAATTAGGCTTCTTAGTGAATTTTATAGTTGTGGTAGTTGGGGAATCAAAACTATAGTGGAAACTTGGTCCTTGTGTATCCCTTGGAGTGTTCCAAGAATTGGTCAGAGTTAGGGAGTTGGGTAGTGACCATTTCCAAGTTTGTGGCATAAGATTTTAGTATGACTTTTAGAGCCATTTTGTGAAGTTTGTGGAGAATTTCAAAGGATTTGTTCAAGGAGTTTGTGGAAAGTTGAAGTGTTGGGAAATGTCTTAGAGACTCTTGAGAAGGTACAAGGTTTCCTTGAAGGATTGAGTGTTGGACTCATTCACATTTTTGCTAAAGATTTTTGCACCAAGTGGTATTAGAGCCACTAAGATCTAGTGGAATGATAAAATGGCAGGGGAGGATGTTCCCCTGAGGATCACTAACATAGAATTGGCAAAAATTTTCAAAGAGGAGATGGATGAGCGTAGAGCCATGTGAGAAGAAAACAGGACTATGAGAAAAGAGATTGAGAAGTTGAAAGGATAAGTACACAAGGGAGACCAAGGAGAGTCTAAAGAAGAAGAAGAGGAGGAAGATGACTTTCCCCATTTTACTGAAGATTAGAGGATGATTATGGCAGCCTTGTAGAGGGTAGGAAAGAAGGAAAAGGGAGACTTACCCATGTTTTATGGAAAAATGAAGCTAAAAGCATGCATGGTGTTGGTGTTTGAAAATGCTGGAGAGTTTTGAATTATCCCCATGAGAAGATGACACATCTAGGGGCAGCTAACTCCCATTATCAACATATCATTTTAGACACAGGGCCAACTATAAGGCATGACCCTTCTTCTTCTTTAGGCTCTGCAAAACCTAGGCAGGTGAACCTATAGATTCTTTATATGGTACTAGTTATCAAAGCATAAACTAAATCTAATATAAAGAAAATAAAAACCCCTAAATCTTCTATACTTAACTAGGAATCACAAGAATGAAATAGCTAAGAACATAACTCATGAAACTGGTAAGCCAAGTGCGGGTTAACATTGAATAGCTTTCAACATAAAAGGGAAAAATGATTTAATATGTTGATATCAGCAAAACCTAGGTATGAGCAACAAAACCTAGTGATCCTATCTCTGATTAGTGCCTTATCTATTGGGAAATTAGATGAATTATAACCATACACCTTCTGAAAATCTCAGACATATTACTATATCCAGATCCCTGATCTATCCTTCACCTTGTGAACAAACATCTGCTTCAGATTTGAATCTCATACTCAAATTATCCCATCATGAAATCTACAAACCCTGTGATAAACATCAAGAAATTGTATGGTTCTTTGTTCCACCAGCAAGACATTTTAATCACATGCATTTCTAAATGAAATGCAAACTAATCTATGCTCTTTGATCACAAATTAGAAGAAATAACAGATCCATAATCAAGAGACAAGATTCAGACTGAACTTAAAACCTTTGTTGTGCTTTATTTTTTTCCTTGAAACCAAATACATGAAATATATACATAAATGACTCATGAAATCACCTAACCAGTAAGGACTATCTGCATAAAAACATAAAATTCTATTCAATACAATAGAGAAATGTTGGGTGTGTGGCTTTCACAGCCTGAGCAGAGCTCCAAGAATTGGAAAATAGAAAACCAACCAAAAACCTTTTTTCAGAGAAGAAGATAGAATATGTATGGAGAAGGAAATTCTTGGATTCAATTTGTAATTGACACTTGTCACTTTGGAAATCCTTCCCTAGAAGAACAAAAGCTTCTTTCTAACTTCTCTCTATAACTGCATATCAGATCCTCTTCATTCCACCTCTCAAAGGCATCAAAATATCTCAAAATCTGATGATAAGAAAAGTAACTGATTTTGGTGTAAGAATGAAACTTAGGGAAAAGTAAAAAAATTAGTTAAAATAGCCTTGAGAAGACAAGAAAACAATCCCAAGTTGATTTTCTTTACTTTCAATTTGCAACAGACCTTTAAAATTGTCCTCTAACCAATTCAGGTGTTCAATGGTGAAAACTACTTGTTCTATCACCAATGCCCTAAGTTTTAATAATTGGCCTATAACTTAATCCAAGAAGCACCTGTGCAAAAAAAAATCTAGATTTGGAAAGTTCAGGTTCTCCTAGTTCCAACGGTATATTGGAGCATCCATTTTGGTTAAAAATTGCTCCTATTATGGCCTTCTAAAGATCGGCCCTCTGTTCATGGTCTCCATATTTATTTGAAAATTTGAAAAATTTCCCCTTCATTAAGGTTTTAAAATATATGATAAACTTTGATCTTTATTTTAAAAAGATTTTCATGTGATTCTAAGAAAACTTTTTAAAATAACCTTTTTTTAAAAAACCTTTTGAAAATTTCCTTTCATATTCCATTTGGGTCAAACTTGATTTGACCATCTATGACACATGTCACATTCTGACTGGACATCCCATCAATGCCACATGTCATCTTCTCACTAACTCACTATGCTAACTTCCTTGCAACTCTCACATAGAAAGTTAACGAGACCCCTCAGATCTGCCATGTGGCATGATCTGGTGCAACTCAAAAATTTGCTTGCCACATCACCATCTGCCTTGGAACTCGCTACCATGTGGCACTTCATCATTTGTCCATCTCACCACAACGTGTCAATGCCATATCACCTAGCTACCACTTGTCAATTTCTAACTGACTGAGGACCTTAAGCGAGACCCACGATGCTTATTAACTCTTCGCTAGACTTTGGAATTTTTTGACAACTCGCTAAGTCACTAGCCAGATTTCTTGGATTTTCTAGCCAGTGCCATAGCGACTAGCCAAAATTTTTAACTTTTTGGCAACCCTTCAACCTTGCTAATGTCATCACTCTTTTTCTTGCATGTTGGTTCAAAATTTTGTCTTTGACTGCGCAGCTGATGTCATCCTACAACTAGCTAGGACCCATCATAGAGTGTTGCTTTTCCAAAAGCATGTGGCTTATAGACATCAATACATTGGAGTGCAATATTATTTAAATATCAAAAAATCCCTTTATGCAAGTGATGTGGGATATTGGCTTTTCAATGTCTTTAGCCCTCGTCTTCTCACACTGCATGTTCTTTCTTTTTAATGCCGATTGCTCATTTACTCAAGAACTTCTATTATCTGCTCACTGCTTGGGAAAAGGAATGCGTGAGTTATTCTGCTCTTGGCAACATGGGGTTCTTTTGCATCTTCTAAAGAATGCAAATGTTTTTGTGTCACTACATTGGGCATCCCTTTTTTTTTTTTATGTTGTGGTCTTTGTTTCATGCTATGCATGAGTTTCTCTTGATACACTGGCTTACTCTACATGGGCTGCCCTTCATGCTCAGAGTTTCCAAATTTACTAATTCTTCTTGACCATGTTTTTCTCTAAAATTTGAATATGTGGGATTCTTGTTCTTATTGCTACGTGAGATGGTGCTAAGTTCCTCTATATTTGCATAGAGTCTTTGCTTATGGATGAGAAGCTTCTTTGCTGGCGTGGGTATCCTCCTTATTAATGCAGGATTCCCTTTTAAAAATGTGTTGACGGCCCCTTTTTTCATTTTGGCTGACTCCCCTATGTGAGCTCACTCTCAAATAGCTTCTTGCATGGGTCTCTTGCTATAAAATCCCTGCCACTGTGCCCTATGGATTCCTGCCCTTCATGTGGATGGGACTTAAATCTCATACTAACCCTTTGATGTCATTTCCTCTCAATGCGTATTCCTCCATTTTGATGTTGCTTGCTACTTTAAAATTTTGACCAGTGGCTTCTATGGTGATAGGTGCCATTTTCCTTAGTGTGAGTCTTTGTTTAACATGACTTCCTTGCTTCAATGTGACTATTTTTTATTGCTTTTACATTGGCTTGCATTCTAACTGGGGCCTCTGTTCTGCTACTGTATCTATCTTATGTGTTGCGTGTGTTCTCATATTACTAGCTTTGTGAGATGGCATTTACTTGTGAACTTCGTCTTAAAAATTGACTCCCTTGCCTCCAAATTTTCTACCTCTGTTCCTTTGTGACTGTCGGCTGCTTCCTTTTATACATGGTATTTTGGGAGTCCCCTGTTCATTCACAATATCTAAAGCTACCTCAGAATTATACTCTTCCCAATCCATTGGGTGTCAGGTTGGTTTTTAGTGAAAGAAGATTTGCAAATCCTAAAGGAAATGGGAGTACTTTTTCCTTTACAACATACTCTAATACTTTAATTACTTTCTCCTTTGATGGTGCATTGACACGAACATTTAAACAATGAGACCTACTTGTTTCAATAAGTTTTGATGCACCGTTGCAACATAACATTATTCGGCAGACTCCACTATACAGTTCCATTGTTCATCAAAGAGAGTGTTGGGCTTCTTTAGACAGTTTTTCAACCTCATTGAGAACCAATAATTTTTTACCCTTATTTCCATTTATATCGATGGGCCTACTTTTGGCCATTTCTTTGATGATCTCTTGAAAAACATATTTATCTTGGAAACCCACGTCACTAGAGTTCAATTCCACGTGGTAGTTACTTGAGACTATTGTCAAATCCACTTCAATGATCCTTGCACCAACCTTAATCTTCCACAGCCAATTTTCTACCTTTTTGGTAACGACAATCAACCATTCAAATTTAGTGTTGACCCATAGAAAAACTAGATGCCACAACTCCCACTAGTCATCGGGATCAACAAAACCTTTGAATTTTCTTCCATTATGAATCAAGGTGTACTGAGGGCACAATATAAGGTTTATAACATATTAAAACTCTCCACCTTATTTTATCACCCTATCACTTTGACAGGATTAGTACCCCAAAGTGGGTCTAGCTAAAAAAAAATTTGTTTTCAAACAACTGAACTGTCAAATTGACCTACTAAACATCTGATATTGATTAAACTCAAATTTGATCACTAAACCATCAATTGAAACTCATTTTACCATTAATCTGCAACCTGTCACTTTTTCGTCAGGAGGTCCTTTGACTGGCCTTAAAAACTAATCCAAACACCTGACCAGGCTCTGAAAACTGGTACACTAACTCTTTGTTCCACATACACTCACCTTGTTAGATCTTTTCTTATGAAGAATTCCTAGTCAAAAGATATTCACCATCAAAGTTTCCTTCTCAGAATTGCCTACATAAAAACATGTCAGAAAGTAATAAACTGGGTTCAAATTTGGCTTTGAGAACTAGGCAAATGAGCACATGGGGAAACAAAAATTGGGACAGTAGTTCTATGTCACGAGGAAAATATGAATATGTGATCTAGGATCATGATGAATAATTGGGCACAAATGGCAAACGGTCAAAGTGAGCTACTCAAAATTTGCAGATTAAAAGCACTAACAAAAAACATTTTTTGCAAATAGAATTGACCTGAAAATGTGTTTAGATGGATTTGTCAAAACATGCAAACTGACACACTTAAAGTATTTTTAGGGGAAAACATAGTGGTACAATCCATTCAACTTGACCTATCATGGATCAAGAGATATTACATCATGAACAGGGGTTCCAATCAATCTACAAATACTGACACCAGTAAAACTTTAGAAATTCCATTTGAAATCGCATTTGAAAACTAATCAAATGGATTTCTCAAGAGCTAAAACTTGAAACATGACAAGTCTCTGAAATCTACAATGTAACACAAAAGGAATTTTAGCATTTTGATCAACTAGTCAAAAGTTATTATAGGTCAAACAAGGCTTCCTAGAACTGTGAACATTTTGCAAATGTACAAAATAGTAAATGACCAACTTTGAGGGGTTCAAAACCTATTCAAATGGATTCAAAAAAACTTGAAACTTGGAACATAGGTTCTTTGGTATGTATACTAAACACTTCCAAAGTGGTGAGTCCTAAAACATTTTTGGGTGTGAGATATTCAGATGTAAACAAGGCCTCCTATCGCTGTTTGACACTTAGGGTAAAATGCAGATTTGGAACTAGCTCAAAATAGGACTTCGCCAAATAGCTTAGAATGAAAATTTATCATCATGGAATGCTTAAACAGGCTGAATGGAAGGTGTTAGAAGCATTGAACACCTCTTAGACCTCAACTCGATAGCCAGGTACAAATGCACTTTAAAAGCGTTTAAGGGCTTGATTTTTCAAAATTTGAATATGCGACTCAAAATTAGTCATGCAATTTTTAGTCCCAACACATGGAATGGCTAAAAGCCCTTGAAAAATATTTTGAGTATGAGGAGATCCCTACAAGTCATAAGTGAAGAAAACAAAATCTAAAATGTAGGGACCAACTTTGAGTTGTTGGAACTTCCTTCAAAATGAGAGGATGGAAGAGGAAAAGCAATCCATGTCCACATGGAAGAAGATTATGGGAGAGATAATGAAACAATTTGTTCTTGATGACTATGAGGTAATGATCCGCAAAAAATTTCAAAACCTTAAATAGAGGGACATGTATGTGAGTACCTATACCCAAGAGTTTCATACATTAACTCTCAAGCTAAGGTATATGAAAATGAGAAGCAAAAACTTGCTAGGTACATAAATGGTCTCAAGTACAATATACAAGATGAACTTACTCTAGCAGCAGTGGAATCAATACACAATTGCTATCAACTTGCTCTTAAGATTGAAGATAAGGTCAAGAAGAAGAAGAATGATTAGAATAAAGGGAGAGGGACTAATTTTAGAGGCACGGGAAGGTTCCAAGGAAGGGGATCAACACCAAGACCTCAAGGAGAGTTAAGCCATCAAGAAAATGACAAAGCGACAAGTTCTAGAGGATAATTTAGAGTAGGAAGAGGAAATAGTAGGGGAAGATCAGATGGAAGAGGCAATCATGTATTCATTGGTAGATGTTTTTCCTCCAAACAAGTAGGCCACTAGTCCTTTAGATGTCCAAGAAAGAATGGAGCAAGAACAAGCCACCAAAGAAATGATAGAAGAGTAAAAATTTCCCAAGAGGAAGATTGTCAAAGTGTGACCTCTTACCATTCAAGCATTTCTTGACCTATTGAACTAGAGCAAGGAGAATGCATCATGTTCAATAGAACACTCTTGAAGATGCCATTGTAGAAGGAGCATCCCCAAAGAAAAATCTTATTCATGACACACATCAAGGTAAATGGAAAGGTTTGTAAGGTTATTGTTGATTCTAGTTCAATAGAGAACTTATCATCAATAGAGATGATTACTAAGCCTCGGTTGAAGAAATTTCCACACCCAAACCATTACAAGGTGTCTTGGCTAAATAAGGGCCAACAAACCATAGAAAATGAATAATGTTGGGTAGAATTCTAGATAGGGGAATACAAAGACAAGGTCTTGTGTGAAGTAACCAACATGGATGCATGCCATCTCCTTTTAGGGAGAGCATGGTAGTATGATGTTGATGGCCAACATGAAGGGAAAAGGAATGTGTTTACTCTAACCAAGGATGGGGTAAGTTATACTATGACACCCTTGCCTAAGGGTGAAGTGGGAAGAGACTTGAGTAATAGTTTGACCCTAGTTGGGGAGAAATAATTCTTGAAAGACCTAAAGGAGGAGAATGTCCCATATTTTTCCATAGTTGTGAAACCAAAAACAATAGAGAAGCCAATTAGGAGAGTA
This sequence comes from Cupressus sempervirens, assembly GCA_028749045.1. Classification (NCBI taxonomy): domain Eukaryota; kingdom Viridiplantae; phylum Streptophyta; class Pinopsida; order Cupressales; family Cupressaceae; genus Cupressus; species Cupressus sempervirens. The sequence goes on from CM053792.1 coordinate 618,962,724, forward strand.
GGTCCAAAAGAAGTTACAAATTTTTTAGACCAATACAAAGAAATAATTGTTGAACAAATTACAGACACCTTACTACCTATGTGGGAGATTAATCACTATATTGAACTCATCCCTAGTTCCACATTGCCTGATAGGGATGCCTATAAATTGACACTAGAGAAAAATGCAAAAGTGGTAAGGAAGATACAAGGTCTATTAGAGAAGGGATTCATAAGGAAGAGTATCAACCCTTGTGTTGTTCTAGTAGTACTTTCTCCCAAGAAAGAAGGTACATGGAGTTTATGTACTGACTCTAGGGCCATAAACAAAATAATCATAAAATATAGGTTCCTAATGCCTAGAATGGAGGATCTCATGGATTGTTTAGGGAGTTTAAAGTATTTTTTCAAAATTAATTTGAAGAATGGTTACCACCAAATAAGGATCAGAGAGGGGGGTGAGTGGAAAATTTCCTTCAAAACCAATGAAGGATTTTTTGAATGGGTTGTGATGCCCTTTGGCCTATCTAATTCTCCAAGCACATTTATGAGGTTAATGAATGAGGTCCTTAAACTTTCATAAATATTTTTATTGTTCTTTACTTGGATGATATCTCAATTTTTAGTAAGATAAAGAAGAACATATAATGCATCTTGATATGGTATTGAAGTGCTCCAAGAATAGGTCAGAGTTAGGTAGTTGGGTAGTGACCATTTCCAAAATCAGCTAGTGAGAAAAAAGCTTCCATGGCCTTGCTAGTTTCTATAGAAAATTTGTTAAAAACATCAATGTGATAAGTGCACCTATGATTGATACTATCAAGGGGAGAAGAAAATGTCTATTTAAATGGACTAAGGATGTAAACCAATAATTTGAATACTTAAAGACAAGGGTAGCACAACAACCTATAGTAGTCTTACCTAATATCAAAAAGGTCTTCAATATAGAGTATGATGCTAGCAAGAGGGCAATAGGTGGTTCTTGAGTTAAGAGGGCAGACCTATAGCCTTTTTTAGTGAGAAAATTAATTTAAAAAAAAACAAAACAACTCCACTGATGATCTAGAGATGTATGAAATGGTTTAATCCCTTAAGAAATGGAGGCATTATTTACTACCTAAGGAATTTATTATTTATGCTGACAATCAAGCATTGAGTTTTCTAAATAGGTAGGAGAAGTTGAACCATAGGCACATCAAATGAATGGAGTACTTGTTGTCATAAACCTTCTCAATCAAACACAAGAAAGGGGTGGCTAACAAAGTTTTTTATGCTTTAAGTAGGAGGAACCTATCCATTCAAGAAATATAGTTGGAAAGTGTTGGTATACCTACTCTAAAAGACATGCACCTCCAAGATGAGGATTTTAAAGAAGCCTACCAAGTTTGTGTGGAATTGGGGGATAGGTATCACACTGATTTTGTAGACTACATCATCCAAGAAGGTGTCTTGTTTATAGGGAGTCAATTATGTATACCTCAATCCTCTATGAGGGAAAACATAATTAGGGAAAAACATTGTGGGAGTCTAGCTGGCCACTTTGGCCTTGAAAAAACCTTGGTGCTAGTAAGGAGATTCTACTTCTGGGCTAGAATGCAAACTGACATTAGAGAAATTGTTGATACTTGCTTGATCTATTAGAGGGCTAAAGGAACAAGTTCAAATTAGGGGTTATACACACCATTACCTATACCTATAAAACCTTGGGATTCAGTCAGTATGAATTTTTTCTTAAGTCCTCCTAGGACCAAATATAGATATGATAGTATATATGTTGTTGTAGATAGATTCTCCAAGATGGTACACTTTCTTCCTTGTAATAAAAAACATGATGCTTCCAACATTACAGACCTATTCTTCAAAGAGATAGTAAGACTTCATGGGCTACCGATAACCATTGTTTCAAATAGGGATCCTATGTTTGTAGGGCATTTTTGATGTACCATGTGGAAGATATTAGAAATCAAATTTTCTATGGCATCTACCTATCACCCATAATCTGATGGGAAAACTGAGGTCATAAATAGATCCCTAGGTAATGTTCTTAGGTGTTTGACAAAAGAATATGGTGTTGTATGGGATACTATCTTACCTCAAGCTGAATTCTCCTATAATGATTCTATAAATAGAAGTGCAAGGCTCATTCCTTTCAAAATCATCTATGGTTCTCATCCAAGAGATGTCTTTAAACTTGGATCTATGGGGAACATTGGTTAGAGAAGTGCATTAGCAGATGATTTTGCTGAAGTGGTGAAAGATATTCACCAATAGGTTGGAGAGAGATTGTAGAAAAAATCTCAAAAATACAAGTAGGTAGTAGATATGAAAAGGAGATAAATATATTATAAGGTTGGTGACATGGTCATGGTCCACCTTAAGAAAGAAAGACTACCTAAGGGAAAGTATATCAAACTACATATGAAAAAAATTGGGCCATTCCAAATTCTAAAACAATGTGGTCCTAATGAAAATAAGATTGGTTTAACTCTTGATATAGGCCTTTCACCAATATTTAATGTATCTAATATTTGTGCATATAAGACTTCTAGTCCTACTGATATTGATGGTGTATGTTCTAATGATGTGCTTCAAGATCTACCAACAAAACCCTCAAAGTATTGAATGTATCTTAGGAAAGAGGATCAAAAGGAAGACTAAAAAGAATACATGTTATAAATATTTGATCAAATGGTAGGATAAACCATTCGAGGAAGCAACTTGGATGTTTTTGAAAGATATTGAGAAGATTGGTGTCAAAATTGCACACATTCCTACTCAATGGACTTGAGTGTTCTTTGGCTAGGGGAGTATGTTGTAGGGAACCAAGGTGATAAAAAGTAGATCAAAGCATATCTGACCTTGTAGAATATATGTGGTGATCCATATATCAAATATTTTTTAGTTTCACTTATGTGTGTAATAAGAAATGATCCTATGTTTGGTCAAGGAACTTCAGGTGTGTTTATAAGCCTAAGTTCACTTAGTCTAAAAGGATCCTAAAATTACATATTTTAAGTAAGGAGTGTTTTATATATTTTTATGTAATTATACCTTAATAAGGTTGGTAGAAAGATAAATGATCAAGTAAAAAGGTCTTAAGAGAAAAGTTATAGAAGTTGTTGATTAGCAATTTTTTTGTTGACAACTTTTTGTCAAAAAATGCAAATTTTCACCCAACAATACCAACCTTTAAAATTTCATTTGTAACCATTGGGGATGATGTATTTAGGAATATACACCCTAGAAACATTCAGAGGTGTGAAGTACTATACAAAAAAACTATTTTAAAGGAGAAATACACAAATTTTCTGAGCATTTATTATATGTATAAAATTGTATAGAATGGGTGACTAGATCTGATGTCATGATTGGGTAGAGTTCTAAATCTTGATTCTATAGAATTTTATTTTATTAATTTTTCTTAATTTTGAAGGGAGATATTAATGTTTTTTTGAGACTGGTTCAACATACCCTAAAATTAAGGGTTTCAATGTATTTTGGGTCCTAACTTGTAACTCCATGGTTGGAATTCAATGGCCTCCTATATTTTACAAGTTTAGGACATGTACTAATATATTCCTAAGTTGAAAAAAATTATCTAAATATTTTAAAGTCCTATGATTGAGCCCTAGGTTGAATATCCTTATGTATTGAACCAGTTTGGTGAGGGTTTTTATGGTAAACAAAGAGATGGAAGCCTAGAACTTGGGGAATGATTTTTTCATGTTGAGATAAGTAAGAGAAAACCTTCTAAGTTAGTTCTTTTGACTAGGAACCCATTGTTGCTACTTTCTAAGTATTCCAAGCCTCTTTTGGCCAAATAGACCTAAGAAGCCTATGTGAGTTTAGGGTTGTTGGAGTATGTTAGAGAGTTGAAAATCAAAGGATAGATAGAAGTCCCAAAAGGGCATTTAAAACTATAATTTTTTTGCAAAGTTCTTTGAGAAAGTTCCAAGTTGTTACCCTAAAACCCATAAAAGTACTACTAGGAGCAATTAGGCCTCTTAGTGCATTTGATAGTTGTGATAGATGAGGAATCCAAACTATAGTAGAAAATTGGTCCTTTTGTATCCTTTGAAGTGTTCCAAGAATTGGTTGGAGTCAAGGAGTTGGGTAGTGACCATTTCCATGTTTGTGCCCTAAGATCTAAGATTGGCTTTTAGAGCCATTTTTTGATGTTTGTGGAGAAGTTCAAAGAAGTTGTTCTAGAAGTTTGTGGAATGTTGAAGTGTGGGGAATGGGAGTCTTAGAGACTCTTGAGAAGGTACAAGGATTTTTTGAAGGATTAAGTGTTGGACTCATTCACACTTTTGTTGAAGACCTCTCCACCATAAAGAGTGAGAGAGAAGGAGATATGAGAAAGAGGGGGGGGAATATGATTAGAGAGAAGTATTATGGAACATTAGGAGGAGACTTTTGGATTTACAAGGCTCTAGAACTCCTAAGGAGAAACTACCATTGGCCAAAACTACATACTGATTTTAGAAAGTTTGTGAAAACTTGTACAATTTGCCAAAGAGCCAAGGGAGTTAGAAAAAACCAAGGTCTTTACCAATCCCACCAATTCCAACATAGCCATGGGATAGTGTGACCATGGATTTTTTCTTGGGTCTCCCAAGGACTAGACAAGGTTTTGATAGCATTTTTTATATTGTGGACAAATTTAGTAAAATGGCTCATTTTGTTCCTTACAAAAGCTCTAATGATGCTTCACATATTGCTAACATATTTTTCAAGGAAGTGGTCAAGATTCATGGATTTCAAAAATCTATTATCTTAGATAGAGATGTAAAATTCTAAGGTCTTTTTTGGAGGACCCTATTGCTACCAGAGAACCTATTCATCCACTCTCTAGAGTATCCACTACAACAAGCTCTTCACGAGTTTCACTCAAGGACATTCATGCCTAAGAGTATTTGATAAGTTTTAGAAGTATTTTTTCATTAAAAATAAGCCTACTTATAAGCCCTAGTCACCATTAGTGTTTTATAAACCATGAGTTTTTGACTATGTTCATCAGGCATATCCTAGTCCTAATATAGGGTATGTGTGTTCTTAGTCTTCTAAACTGTGTACTTAGTTAACACAGGGAATCCCTTAGTTAACTGACCCAACTTAGTGAGTATAGAGTTTATGTTGGCATTAATTCATTAACTAAAACAACTTGATCAACACTATCTCCAAACTTGGTTAACACTAAATGCTCAACACATACGAGGAACTATCTTCAATGCCTGAGTGAGCTTGGCTAACACTAATTTCTCAGTAAAGCTTGATAGCTTCTCATTACATTTAATAAATTTAACTTAATCACTCCAAAATGGTCACAAACTTTGAAAATAGGTTGGATTAATTGGGAAAGGTCTTCAAATAGCCCTTTTAGGTAGGTGGAAGATAGAGAATATATACTTTTGAAATTTGAAATCAATAAAATCTCTCATTTTTCTTAAAATTTGTTGTAACATGTGAGTATACATATTGGTATGGACTAGCAAGAGAAAATATTTTTTAAAATATTATTCTTGAGTGTCTTAGCAGAATAATGCAAGTGGTTTGAAGGACTCAAGTGATCAGCATCAAAGGATATTCCACATTCTTCCTCAGGTACACCAAAACCCTCATTTCACTGGCATGTTTTTGCAAGAATGTCCTAATTTTCATTTCCACCATGTAAATATCATGCCACTTGAAAAAATCTAAGTTATCAAGGTGTGCTATAAGACCCTAGAAGCATGGGAGATGGAGATCAATTTATCTAGTTTTGCAACCCAACTTTAAGAAAACATCCCTATGTGTTTGGTTAAGGACAACATGTATTGAAGTGCCAAAAGCACTTAGGGGATGGATAAAACCTTTCTGATGGTGGAATGTGATCTTTGATAGATCTCTCTAGTTTCTTAGTTGGTGGATAATTCTAATCATTAGCCCAGTACATACTTCCTTCACAAACCCAATGGCTAATGAGGACTCCTAGGCCTAAAAGCCAATTTTTCTATTTGAGATTGTTGGGATAAGTTAGGTCATTCTAACCCATGTAGTTGAGTTTTTTTAGTTTTTGGGAGCCTTTCCATTCCACTTTGAACACATAGGTTCCCATTTCAAGCATATCCCTAGTATTTAGTGGTTTTTTGCTTAGTGTTCTAGTTTTTCTCTTTCAAGTACCTAGTTCATGTTTGTGAGTAAGATATATACAAAGGCATAGAGCCCTCTCTTGACTCCATTTTGGGGTATTTGAAGTAGTCTAAGTCCACACCACAATCAAGTTTCCTATATAAGGGAGAGCTCTACATCAAGTGGTATTAGAGTGACCTAAAATCTCTTAGGGTAAAAGATCTATTAACACCATGGAAGGAGAAGATGAAGGAGGGTTATCTACAAGGATGACCAGTTTAGAGATAGTAATATATCTTAGAAAATAGAAATTGAGGTAAGATGAGAAAAGGAACAAGGAGATGTAGTTGATGAGGCAAGACATGGAAAAGGTTAAGGAAGAGCTTTGAAATAGAAGTGATGAAAATTTTGAAGAAGTCAAAAAAGGGAGTGATGAAGAACCCCTTGAGTAGGAGGAAGAAGGATGTCCTACTAACAACGGGCTACTTGTGAGGACTCTAAAATCTATCAAGAGGAGAACCATGGATGCTAAGCTTGATTTTCCTATATACAATGAGAAGATGTACCTAGAGGCTACAATGGATTGGGTAGATACCATAACTAGTTTTGTTGACTATGAAGACATCTATGAGAACCAAAGGGTGAATATTGCCTAGTTAAGAATCAAAGGCTCTGCACTCACAAGGTGAAACTCTACTCATGAGGATAGGGTGAAAAGTAACAAGAATCCAGTCACCACATGGAAGAAGATGGTGTCCCTACTCAGAGAGACCTATGTCCATGAGGAGTATGAAGTTCAACTTCATAAGAAGAGAATGAGTTTGAGGTAGAAAGAGATGGACATCTCTACATATACTAAAGAATTTTAGAAGTTAGTAATGAAGTCTAAACTTGTTGAACTTGAAATTTTGAAGCTTGGTAGATACATGAAAGGACTAAAGATTTCCAATCAAGATGAACTAAGTTTGACAAGTCCTACTATAATAAACTAGTTCAACCAATTGTCACTCAAGGTTGAAGAGAAGTTCGAAAGAAGGAATGAACAAAGTGGTAGAAATAAGGGAAAGAAAGATAGAGGAAGAGGAAACTAGAGGTAAAGGAACACAAAGAAATAGACCACGATGAGATTTCAATAAGGAGAACACCCAAGGAGAAAGCAATTCAAGAGGTAGGTATAAAGGAAGGAGAGGTAATGGCGAATGTAGAAATGGTGGAAGAAACAATGGGTGGATCAAATGCTACAATTGTAACTAGATGGGCCACTATAAAAACAAGTGTCATGAGAAGCAAAATAACCAAGAAGAGAGAAGAACAAATATTGTCCAAGAAGATGATGATGATGAAAGTGTAAAAGACTGTGTAGTGCCTACTCCTAGGTCGCATTTTTTGTTATCATTGTCAAACTCTTTTAGGGTTAGTTTTATGTTGATGGTTAGCAGCATTGTTTTGAGACTATTAGATATTGTGCTATGGATTCAGTTCATATGTGATGAGATTTCTACATTTCATGTATGCATGATGATTATTACATTATTTTTAGTTATTGATTAGTTAGATGCTTTATTATCACATGTGTTTTCTTATGGATACTTACCCCATACTTGCATTTTTATGGTGTGTGTGTTTGTTCTTGGATGGCATTTCTGATGTGGTTAAGGAAGGGAGTCATAGTCACCTACTAGTCAGGATCTACACAATGCACCACTTCCTACCATTGCCTATTTAGCTTAGCATATATATAGAGTATGTACATGCATGGTTTTTATGCAGGTTACAGGTATCGGGTATCAACTTCCCTGAATTGTTAGGATGAGCGTACCCTATCACATTATCTCAATAGTAAGAGAGGGAAGATAAATTCTCAAGTCCAAATCCCAACCCTTTAAGCCATTTGTCCTAATTGGAAATTAGGACAAGTATCTGAGTTGAGTACCCTCTGAATGCATCAAATGACATAATTCATGATATTAACCCTTTTGGTTTGATTTTGTATATGTTTTGCTATAGTGGGTTTTTCGTATTTTATTTTATGAGTCTTTAGTGTATTTTCTATTAATTAAGCCTAATTAAAAGATTTAATTAATGGTTTGATTTAATGGAAAATTAATATGGTATTTTAATATTTATTTTATTTAATTAATTAGGAAATTAATTAAATAAACTAATTAAATTTAAAGATAAAAGTTATAATTTTAAAGTTGGAATGTGATAATACTTAAGTTAATAAATATTTTAGCAATTAAGTTTCGAAAATGAATTCAAAAGTGGAAAAGATATTAAAATTATTAAAAGATTATAAGTTGCATGATGAGTGCATGTGATTAAAATATAAATATATTAAGATAAAACAAGTGGAGTTATTAAAATGAGTGCATAAAAAATTAATAAATTAAATTGGAAAGAGTAAAGTGAATATTAAATTAATTAATGTGCATTATTTTAATATTTATTCACATAGGAGTATGCAAATTCTCGGGAGTTGTCATGTAGACAACATAGGAGTTTTCACTCTAATTATGCACGTGTTGTCAACAACACAAGAGTTAGCACACAAATTAAGCACATGGTGTCTACAACCTTATGACTCATCTAGAAGGTTGGAAAAGACTCATGCTTAGTTGTCAACACCTTCTAGTTGTTTCTAGAGACATTCTAGGTGCTTCTTGAGAACCCTTTATATTTAGGCACTCCTAGAAGCTTAGGGAGAGCATTTGGAGAAGGAAAGAGCATGTTGGAGGACCCGAAATCGTTGGAGAAGGAAGGAGCTTGCTCTGCAAATTTTGAGGAGAAGTGAATTAGCATTAGTGTCTAGGTAGACACTTGTGAATTTTGCTTATGAAAACTCATTTCTTGCACTTCTTGTCTTCTTTGCGTCTTCTGAATGCTTTCTAAGGATTTTCATATTTTGGTTGTATGCATTTTGTCATGGGTAGTTAAATTTCTATATGAGAAAATTCCACTTGTGTAGATCTAAGGAAATCTATGGGATTAGTGTTTCAGATGCTATGGGAAAACCTATGGGAAGGATGAATAGGTAAATTTAGAGAACGATCATTAAAGAAAAATTCTTAATTATAGAATTAGAAAGCCCTTTTTGTTTTAAAAACTAAGTATATGTTCTCTTTTTAAATTATGTAAATCTGCATACATATATATATACACATATATACATATATATGTTTATTATAATAATAAAAAAATACCGTAATTCTTAGTGATAGTTTGCATGTATATGTGTGTGTGTGTGTGTGTATACACATATACAATATATATACACATATACATACATATATATATATATATATATATATATAATTGAATGATACTTATTTAAAAAAACATAGTCGAATGATTCATATTTAAAAATCCGAAATCACATTTGACAAAATGTTTAATGAAAAATATTATTATAAAAAATAAAATTTAAATTTAAAAACCTTTTTGGAGAGGTCCCCACTTCTGCCGGTGGTGTACTTGCATGAGTCACAGAGTACCCACGTGTTCGCAGGGTACTTGTGACCCACGGGTCACACGATCCTTTGTGCTAAAGACTGCAGCTTTAAAAGCCCACACTTGGAGTTAATAAAACACTGCCAAGTCATACGACAACTGTCACACTAATGTGTGCTCAGTACTACCGTGACTATTATATCGCAGACACATTTTGATTAGAATTTATGTTATATGAAATTGATATTGAATAATTCTATTTTCATTATTAAATATTATTAAGTTATTAAATATTAATATATATATATATGTGTGTGTGTGTGTGTGTGTGTGTGTGTGTGTGTGTGTGTGTGTGTGTGTGTGTGTGTGTGTGTGTGTGTGTATAGATATATATAATATTAATAAAATTTCAAATAAGTAATATAGTTAGAATTTATTAATTAACTTAATTAAATTCAATTTAATTAAGGCTAATTATTAGAGTGTATGCAATTATTGTTATCGATGGTACTCGGATTCAATAGAATTGCACATTGGCTTATTGGGAATCAATGAATTAGTGGAGATCTAATTTAATGGAAAAGAACTCATAATGTGATGAGAAAATTATCAAATTATAGATTTAAAGATTTAAGTTATTCGAGCGCTTACCTTAGTCGATTTTAGAAAAGAGTCTTCTCGCTTGAAATATTCATTGAGCTAATAATATAGTAATAAAATTATTAGATAATTTAAATAATTGCAAATTATTTGATGATTAAGTTATGCGATAGAGTCTTAATTGAAATGATTATCGATAATACAGGTTTGTTAAGGAAATGTTAGTATTCATTGAAAGAATGATGAACGTGGTCATTATAGATTTATTAATAAGATTCCCAATATAACTTGTTATTAAATATTAACAAGTCATTATTAATATTAGAGAATTGGATTATGGTTGGCCTTTAACTTACAAAGTATGGCTAGTTATTAATTGGGTCATTAATATGGATATGTAATTATTAATTAAATTAATTAATTAGAGTTAATTAAATTAAATTAATAATTAAGTTATGTAATAAAGTTTTAATTGATATGCTGATGTCGATTCTTCTAGGGAAGTTGTAAAGTATTTACATTGAAGTTGATAATTCTTATTCTAATGACTTGAATAATGACTTTAGATATTTTAATGGTTATTAGTGATGATTTAAATATTATAACGATTAAATTAAGAGGCTTAAATTTTAGTAATATTTAGTTGAGTTTTAATTAAGTATTGTTAGAATGATAAAGAGTCATACCTATGTTCATTATTAATTGATTTAATTAAGATTAATTAATAAAGAAAATAATATTAATTAAGGGACAATGAAGATTAGTTTAATGAGTAACTACTTATCCTTCAGTTATTCTTAGAATGTAATTTTAAATAATGGAAGGATAATGTTATTGAGGGAACAAACGGGTTGACTTGTAGGTCAAATGATTAATCTTATATGCTTGAAGTATACTTGCAAACAGAAACTGAAACCCCACACTTAACTATGTAAATTTAGCAAACCAAAACATGTGCTTGCATTGTGTTTTCTCTATACTTCTTGTTTTGGGTTTTTAGGTTGCCTAGTGTTGACTAGTTATAGGATGTCTACCAGAGGCTCGGGGGTTATGATTGTGATTTCATGATGATGTTTTTTGATCTCGATTCTTTATAAACCCAACCATGGTAATGTGATGGTATACTCTATGAGATGTTTGTATTTACTAATTGTTATTGGTCATCAGTCTTCTTGAGTGAAGTTGAGTTATATGTATCTGAGAAACTTGACTTAACCAATTTTGAGTCATTAATCAGTTATCCTTGGATTACTTTCTAGTCACCATGATGGGATTAAAATGTTAATTTATTTCTTGATGATGTCATGTTGTGACATGTTTTGACTCAACCATTTTGGAGTCTTCGATCAATATGATTTTGAGATATATTTTGGTTATTGAGAACCAATGGATACTTTTGATTATCAGTGATACCTTCAGTTGCCAATAGAGAACTATTGTGGTCATGATTATCTATGGATTCTTTTCGTGTGCTCATGGAGATTTAATGCTCTTATTATGGATTATTCTTTTGGTATTTTTTCAGTTGCTTGTATAGGACTGTGGAGATTTTGTGATTTATGATTCCATGAGCTTAGGGTAGTTTATCTACTTGTAGTGTTAGGAAGTGGCTTGCAATGGGGGCCGAGGCCCTAAGTGGCTGCCATAGTAACTCATTGTAAGTTGTTTTAATAAGTGAAAACATTTACACTAAATGGGGATTAAATGAACCTAATAAGATAATTGTATGTTCTTGCCCATGCCTCCAATGCTTGTACATACTAGGATGGGAGTAGAGAGAATGCTTGGTTGCGACCTTGCATTCCATAGTATGCCTTGTCTATATGAGAGGATACTACTGGCCACACAAGGATCACTAGGGGGCCAGGGTCTATTGAGAGACTGCTAGGGTAAATCTAGTGTGATCCATGTGATGAAACTTTCTCACTTGCATAGTAGGTTTCCTACATGTCTTTGTTGTGCCTCTGGGATTAGATGTCAGTTTTGTGATTGGAATGTTTGAGTTAGTATACTTTTAGGATTCCTGGACTTAGAGAATATTTTTGTTATGTGATTCGTTATTTTGTGCTATGTGATTTGATATCTTGTTCGAGACTTGAGACTATCTCCTCAGCACGGTGGGAGTGGACCATTTAGGTTGCACGCAGTCGGGTGGTAGTGCTTTTCCACTCTTATCATTTGAGATCTGTTTGAGACACCGTGGATGATGCATTCTTGGATTATGATGGTGGACACGTATCCTTATATTGATGATTTGCACATACTAGATGATGTTATCTTATGCTTTACTTTGCATGTTGGATTACTTTCTGCATATGATGTAGTATGTTTTTAGGAGTGACATTCCTATTTGATAATATCGATGATCTCTTTGGTGATTTGGAATGTTATGCACAGAGGGATGGCTAGGATCCATGATGGTCTAATGATGCTATTTACAATTGGGAGGAACCGTGAACTTAGTTAGTGATGTTTGTGATTTATGGTTATTTGTTATGATGGATGTTTATATCTTTTTTGATAATTGTATCATGTATGACATGTGGTTTCATTTTCATCATGGATTTAGAATAAGATGATGTACTTAATTTTCACATATGTATATTCTTTTAAGCCTTTCATACCTTGCGGCATGTACAGTGGATGATTGAGCAAACGGAAATGTAATTTAAGAACGTTGAACTTTTCATTATTATTTCATGAGGATGTGATGTTAGATTAATAGTTCATTTAGATGTAATTCAATATTAAGGTATCCTTAAGAATGTAACCTGTTATGTATGTTATGTTTACCTTTACTTGAATTGTTTCTATTTCTTCCGTTATTATGTATAAGTTGTAAATAGTTTTACTTTCATGTTTAAAAAATAAAATGCTACCACTCTTAGTGAAACTTTAGGTTAATTCTTTGGATCTCTTGGCGAGGCATTACAAACTGTGCTAATAAAGAAGGGGCTACTCTTAGTCTATCATGATGAAGAGGACATTGATTCAAGTGCCCATGCTAGTGGAGCCTCCTCAAAGAAATAATCTCTTCAAGACCAACTACAAATTCCATGGAAAGGGATGCAAGCTAGTTATTGATTCTAGTTCTACTAAAAATCTTTTATCTAAAGAAATGGTAGATAAACAAAATAGAGAGAAAATACCCCACCCAAATCTCTTCCATGTATCTTGGTTGACAAAAGGACAAAAAACCATTACAAATGAATAGGCTTGGGTAGATTTTTCAATAAAAGACTACAAGGATAGAGTCCTTCATGACATTGTAGTTGTGGAGATTTGTCATCTTTTGCTAGGGCATCCATGATAATATGACCTCAAGTCCAAACATGGTGGTGTCACAAAAAAGTACCAAATCAATAAAGATGGTCATAAGTACAACATTATCCCTAACCCTAATCCTTACCAAAAGAAACCCAAAGAGAATTTATTGATTATGGTAGGAGAACAAGAAATGATGAATATCATCTAAGACTCTTAGATAGGGTATGCACTAGTTCTCAAACCTAAGATGAAAGAAGTCAATAAAGAAGTTCCTAAGGAAGTAAATGGTTTATTGTTGAAGTACAAAGTAATACTTGTAGGAGACAAACTAGATGAATTCCCACCATTTAGGGACATCTCACATCAGATAGACTTCATACCAGGTGCTTCTCTCTCCAAAAAGGCTACATACAAAGTCACCCCTAATCACAATGTAGAGGTGTCTAGACATATTAGTGATTTTTTGGTAAAAGGACTCATAAAAAGGAGTCTTGGCCCTTGTGCAATCCTTGGTGTATTGGCCCCTAAAAAGGATGGCAAATGGAGACTTTGCATTGACTCTAGGGGAATAAACAAAATAACTATAAGGTATAGGTTCCCTATACTCAAGATTGAAGATCTACTAGACCAACTTGGAGGAGCATGCTACTTTTCTAAAATAGACCTTAAATCAAGGTACCATTAGATAAGGATCAAGCTTGGAGATGAGTGGAAAAAAACCTTTAAAATGATTCAAGGATTATATGAATGGCTTGTCTATTGGCATTATATTGTATTTGTCATTAGTGACAACACTTATTTGATTCTGAATGATTATCGAGTTCATCACTCAGTCTATAGTATATAACGAGCATTCAATGGTTACCTTGTAGGTTCATCACTTAAGTAGTTCATACTAACTATTCCTAAAGCTACCGAGTGAGTGTGCAGTCTAGTAGTTCATACCGAGAATTCTTGAAGCTATCAAGTGAGTGTGCAACCTAGTAGTATCTAATGAGCATACAATGTTCACTGAGCTTCATAGTGTCTATCAAGTCATCAGTTTGTGTGATAGAAGCCAATATTTACCAAGTGATGGAAGTTTAGTGTTTACCGAGTGAAAGCAAGGTAAATAAAGGATTCAATTTTTAACAAGTGATACTATATCTACCGAGTCTCCAATGGTTACTGATTTCTAAGCTATGTTGTATGAATAATATTGACTAATCTTCTACTTCTATTGAGTGCATGATGATGCCGAGTAATGCAGTGGATGCTGAGTATCAGAAGGTTACCAAGTCAGTTTGAAGAACCCAATTTTTCTACCATTTGGCTAACTTGGTAATATTTTGTTCACTTATGTTTTGGTCGACCATGCAATTGTAATTATTGGAATGGTATATATGTAATGTATTATATCATTTTCAATGTATGAGTATAAAAAGGAATGGACATGTAATGCTTTGAGAAGGATAAAAGTGAATTAGCAACAGAGAAGAGTATTCAACAAGGTCTACAAGGAACAGTAAAGATTCATTAGTCACAAGAGGTGATCTGTACTTTAAGGATCTAATCAAAAATCAAGTTGTAAGTAGATCCACTATTTCATCCTAACAGGTGAATCAGTTTTGTAAATCCTTTAACAAGGTAGACTTAACAGTCTTTGTATAAATCTCCTAACAGAGTGCATACTTCATTGTATGTTTGTAAATCTTCTGACAAGGTGGATCTAGTAGTCCAAATTTCTCTTAACAGGGTAGATCATCAGAAGTGATCAATGTAAGCCATAATAGGCTAACTTCATACTGTAGCAATGAAGTTTTGTGGGTATCATCCCCACCCCAATTTTACTTTCTATTTGGAAGGTTTCTAGGTCACCAAAATTTTGTGTTCATGTGTTGTAAATGTTTATCTTTCTCATGCATACAACAGATTAGATGAATGAATGATGTATGGATCAAGTATTGAATTGATTTAAATTTTTTAAGGTTATTGATTCACCCCTCCCCTCTTAGTAACCTAGCTAGTCTTGATTATTTCCAACAATTGGTATCAGAGTATTGTGGTTCTTAGGACAAAGTTTGATAGCTTGAGCAAAGATCTAAAGGACAAATGGAGATATTCAGACTTGACAAAGCAATTGAAAATGAAAACCTAGATCTAGAAATGGCCATGGCTCAACTTAAAGAAGAAAAGGAGCATCTTTCTCAATCCCTGAAGAGAAGGAAGGAACTTGCAAGACAAATGAATGACCATCAATATGTTGAAGAAAAGATTGAAGACCTTTTACCATCAAGCAACTCAAATGAAGCAAATGAAGAAATCAAGGAACTCCTAGCAAAGAATGGCTCTCTACAAATAGAAGTAAGAAAACTTAAAAGAGAACAAGAAATCCAATCAATTGGGCTATGTAAAATCTTGGAACAAAGAAACAAATCTAAAAATGAGACAAATGAAAGGATCAATGCAAATCAAAGTCTTATCAATCAACTATCCAATGCAAATGAAGAAATCATGAAACTAAGATCTAAAAATGAAAGCCTAAGGATTGATTTAATCACTGAAAGACAAATTAGTTAAAGATTGGAAAATGACCTAAATGTTAAAAAGAAAATCATTGAGAGAATGATGAAGTCTCAAGAAGATATGAATCAATTAAATCAACAAAATGAGAAAAATCTTCATAGAAAAAAGGGTAAAGAAAGACTTGGATATAATGAAGAAGGTGAATCTTCCAAACAAGGTGCTCAAAGGAATCAAAAACCTACTTGCAATCACTATGGTAAGTTAGGTCATACATCAAACAAATGTTGGAGTAATGGAAAAACAAAATTCACTGGAAAATGCTACAACTACAATCAACATGGTCACAAAGCTAATGAATGCAAGGAAAAACCAAAATTTGAAGGCAAATATCACAAATGCAAGAAGCATGGTCACAAGGCATTCCAATGCAGATCAGAATCATTCAATCCAGCTGAACAACTTGTTAAAGAAATCTTTGGATGGGATTAAAATACCTAGTGTAGATGTCATTAGTGTGGAGAATATGGACACATTGGCAAAGACTGCTCAAGGCAACACTTGAGAAAAAGAGATACAATATTTTAGATGTTATACATGCACTGAACTCAGTCATATAGACAAGAATTGCATGAATATAGGAAGAATTGAAGATGAAAATAAAGCTAAAGCTAATAACATTCAAAAATAGATGAGACAATAGTGGATTCCTAAATCTACCAAGAAAAATAGTTCAAATGATGGCCACATCACTCAAGAAATGGGTGACTCCACCATTTCCAATTAGATTCATAAAGGAGGATCTAGAACTATATCATCAAGCTATATCTAGAGAAGTTGCAAATGAAAGAAAGAAAAAGATCCAATTGGTATTTCAGATACAAAGTGTCATAAGAAATCAGGTCACACCAAGCAAGGTCAGTCACAGACTCAACAGAGCTAAGTCGGGAGTAACAAAAGTTTTGTTTGATCACCAAGTTGCAAGCTTCTATCAAGCAGTTGAAGTAGTATTCAGCAAGCCCCAATTGACCTTTCAAGAAAGATTGAAACAAATGGAAGAGGGAGCTAGCATCACAAATTTCAAGGCATTGAAATTTGAAACAAGGACTGATGTAGAGAAAATGTAGATTGAGGAACTGGTACTTAACAAGATGGGAAAATGAAAATACTCCCTAGACCAGCTTGCCCCTCAAATATCCAAAGAGATGTTACTAAAATTGCAACCAAGGTGGGAGTCAGCCACCCAAACGGCCAAGGACATATATGAGCAATCCTTGAAGAATCTTCTACCGAGTCTTACTGAAGCATAAATAAAGTTAGCAATGAAGAACAATGAAGGTAAAATGATGATTATATTTCTTACATGTTTGATTTTAATTAAGGACATTGAGCATGTTGTAAGAGATGCAACAAACATGTGGAAGAAAATTTATCATCTACAAAAGCCCAATATTGATCTTGTAGAAATAAAAGATGATAATGATGACAATGACAATGATGAAGGAGATAATGCTCCATGTGCCACTTTTGATGTTGAGGAATATCAGGCACTAAAGGATGATGATGAAGTTGAAGAGGAAGACAAGGATGAAGAAGATCTAGTAAAAATTGCAGCAAAAGTTATTGCATCCCTTCCTCACTCTCCACCAAAGACTGTTACATCTACTATGGAGATAGCTTCTGCAAGTGAGACTGTGAGCACAATTGCCACATCAATAGCTCAATCATCACCTGTCATCTCCTAGCTGCAAGTATCTTCAATGGAAGTATCAAGTACTTCATCTATCGATTTGCAACCCTCTTTATCAGCTCTTGAGTGATCTATTGCAGCTTGTACAATAACTTTGCCCATTTTTTCTACAGTTTTGTCATCCATAGCTTCAACTACATCAATTTTTGTTCCAATTAGTACTTCAGTTGTAAATATTCTAGTTGGTACATTACCTATTGATACTTCATTTTTGAGAAGCACGTCAATTTTGGATATAGTTAGCACCTCTCTCAATTTTCCTCCAGTTAGCTCAATTCAATTTTTTTCTACTAGTCCAACTTCATCAACTATTATAAGCACTAAAGTAAAACCAAAGACTCCACTAAAAATTTTTCTTACTGGCAAGGCAATTGATGAGGATATAGACTTGGACAAGGAAATTATTATACCTAAGATATATCTAGATACTACCATAGTTGATGAAATGAGATTGGTCAGTTAACATTTAGAGCAAAGAGCAAGGCAGAAACAACTTAGAGATGAGAGAGATAAAGAATTCACTATAATTATAAGTGCTAAAAATATAATTACTGAGGCAATAGGTGTTGATGTGGATTCATCTCAACACATTTTGTTACAATTAGAAGAGGCCATACAAAATTTTGATGAGGATACTTTTGGTCAACAAAAGCTTATAGAAAAGGCAGAGAAGAAATTTGATAATAAAGTGCTTGAGCACATTGCAATAAAGCAAGTTGAACTACCTTCAATTTTAAGCAATCTTGAAAATTCTTTTACAAATGTAACATCCCTTTTTGCCAAGCTATGTGATGTTACCAAGTACACAAAAGAAATAAAGGTAAAATTGAGTAAAATTGATGAAGATCTTAAGTTTAGTGCTCAAAATTTGCAACTTGACCCTAGTTCAAGCCCCGCACATCACATAAAGATTAGATTCCTGTCAAACATGCAGGCAGAACTATTGAGAGAGGAAGCAAGGATCTAGTCTACACTATTAGACATCCAAAACATTATCCTTCCTATCATGGACACAATGCAAAAGTACATTGCTTATTCAAAAATATTGATCCATGATAACAATTTTTCTATAGTAGATCATATGATTGAACTTTCTACAGAAGTTCAAGTGGCTCTCTCTACCTACAAAATTTTGCAAGAGAATTGGGATAAGACATTGGCTCTTATTCTTGAGGTACATTCTAAGTTTTCCTCACATTTTGGTGTCTCTATATAAGTATGATTACCTTTGGCATTATTGTCAAAAAGGGGAAGATTATTGTGAGTAAGAGACAATGGAGAAAATAAGAGAATATATTGATATATGTATAGTGATAAGCTATGTATATACTATGCCATATGTATGCGGGATAAATGTAAAGACATGTAAGAAATGTATATACAAAAAGTTTACAAAGATCAATTTTGAAAAATCAAATCCAGTATGTCAGTGTACATAATGTTTGGCTCATAAGTTTTTTTTGTCACTAATGCCAAAGGGGGAGATTGTTGGCATTATATTGTATTTATCATTAGTGACAACACTTATTTGATTTTGAATGATTATTGAGTTCATCACTCAGTCTATAGTGTATACCAAGCATTTAGTGGTTACCTTGTAGGTTCATCACTTAAGTAGTTCATACTGAGCATTCTTGAAGCTACCGAGTGAGTGTGTAGTCTAGTAGTTCATACTAAGCATTCTTGAAGATAATGAGTGAGTGTCCAGCCTAGCAGTATCTACCAACCATACAGTGTTCACCGAGCCTCACAATGTCTACCGAGTCATTAGTTTGTGTGATGGAAGCCAGTGTTTATCGAGTGATGGAAGTGTAGTGTTTACCAAGTGGAAGCAAGGTAAACAAAAGATTCAATTTTTACCGAGTGATACTATATCTACCGAGTCTCCAATGGTTACCGAGTTCCAAGCTATGTTGTGTGATTAGTATGGGCTAAGATTCTACTTCGACCAAGTGCATTATAATGCTAAGTATCAGAATGTTACTAAGTCAGCTTGAAGAACCCAATTTTTCTTTTATTTGGTCAACTTAGTAATATTTTGTTCACTTGTGTTTTGGCTAACCTTGCAATTGTAATTATTGGAATGATATATATGTAATGTATTATATCATTTTCAATGTATGAGTATAAAAAGGAATGGACATGTAATTCTTTGAGAAGGATAAAAGTGAATCAATAGCAGAGCAAAGTATTCAACAAGGTCTACAAGGAACAGTAAAGATTCATCAGTCACAAGAGGTGATCTATAATTCAAGGATCTAATCAGAAATCAAGTTGTAAGTAGATCCATTGTTTCATCCTAATCAGTGAATTAGTTTTGTAAATCCTTTAACAAGGTAGACTTAACAGTCTTTGTATAAATCTCCTACCAGAGTGCATACTTCATTGTATGTTTGTAAATCCTCTAACAAGGTGGATCTAGAAATCCAAATTGCTCTTAACAG
Source organism: Cupressus sempervirens (assembly GCA_028749045.1). Classification (NCBI taxonomy): domain Eukaryota; kingdom Viridiplantae; phylum Streptophyta; class Pinopsida; order Cupressales; family Cupressaceae; genus Cupressus; species Cupressus sempervirens. Next base: position 618,982,826 of record CM053792.1, read on the forward strand.
GGAAGATCATCAGAAGTGATCAATGAAAGCCTTAACAAGATAACTTCATACTATAGTAATGAAGTTTTGTGGGTATCATCCCCACCCCAATTTTACTTTTTATTTGGAAGGTTTCTAGGTCACCAAAATTCTGTGTTCATGTGTTGTAAATGTTTATCTTTCTCATGCATACAATAGATTAGATGAATGAATGATGTATGGAACAAGTATTGAATTGCTTTAAAGTTTTTGAGGTTACTGATTCACCCCTCCCCTCTCAATAACCTAGCTAGTCTTGATTGTTTCCAACATTGTCATGCCTTTTGGTTAAAGCAATGCCACTAGCACCTTCACGAGTCTAATGAATGAAGTGCTTCATGACTTTATAGGTAATTTTTTAGTGGTATATCTTGATGATAGACTAATCTTCAATAGAATAAATGAATAAAATATGAAGCATTTGGAACAAGCCCTTCAAAGGGTACATGAAAAGATGTTACCAATCAACCTTGAAAAATATGCAATTATGTAGATAAAATTTTTATTCTTAGGCTTTGTCATCTCTAAAATCACTTTGAAAATGGATCCTAAAAAGGTAGAGGCTATCATTAATTGGCCAAAACCTAAGATAGTATGGGAAGTAAGGAGCTTCCATGGATTGGTAGTATTTTATATGAAATTTGTCAAGAACTTCAGTCATATCTATGGACCTTTATTTGATACCATTAAAGGAGGTTAGAAGACAAATTTTTAATGAAAAACATAAGCAAATGAAACATTTGAGTATTTGAAGGGTAGAGTAGCACAATATCCAATCTTGGCACTATCTACCTTCAAAAAATTGTTCACAGTGGAGACTGATGCTAACAACATTTCCATAGGTGTAGTCCTCAATTAGGAGGGAAGACAAGTGGCCTTTTCTCTCTAAAAAACCCCATGATGCCAAGAATAAATATAGTACATATGACCTAGGATTGTATGCTATGGTCTATGGCTCTAGAGAAATGGAGGCACTACTTTCTTCCTAAGAAATTCATTGTCTATAAAGATAATCATGTATTAAGCTTCCTAAACATCCAAGACAAGTTGAGTTGTGGACACATGAAATGGGTTGAGCAACTCCAAGCCTTCACATTCTCTATTAAGCACAAGAAAGACACTAAAACCAAGGTAGTAGATATTCTTCATAGGAGAGTCACTTTGGTGGAAGCAGTAAAAGTACAAAGCATAGGGATTGATGCCCTTAAACACCTATACAAAGATGATCTAGATTTTGGTGACTTCTTAAGGTTTTATTACCTTATATGATGCCTATAACACTGCATATTTTGAATAATTAATGTAGAATGGTATCTTGTTTAAAGAAGGAAAACTTTGCATTCCAAGATGCTCCATGAGGGAAAATATGATAATATAGAAGCATTGTGGCATGTTAGGAGGACACTTTCGGATTGACAAGACTATAGAACTCCTAAGGAGAAACTACCATTGGCCAAAAGTACATTTGATGTCAGAAAGTTTCTGGAAACTTGTAAAATTTTCCAAAAAGAGTAAAAAAAAAGGTCTTTACCAACCCTTATCAATTCCAACAAAGCCATGGGATAGTGTGAGTAAGTATTTTGTCTTGGGTCTCCCAAGGACTAGATAAGGTTTTGATAGCATTTTTTTTTATTGTGGACAAATATACTAAAATGGCTCATTTTGTTCCTTGAAAAAGCTCTAATAATGCTTCACATATTGCTAACCTATTTCTCAAGGAAGTGGTCAAGATTCATGGATTTTTGACATCTATTACCTCAAATAGAGATGTAAAATTTCAAGATCATTTTTGGAGGACCTTGTTGGTGCAGGAGTACCTATTCCTCTACTCTCCAGAGCATCTACTACAAAAATTTATTCATGAGTTTCACTCAAGGGAATTCATGCCTAAGAGTCTTTAATTAGTTTTAGAAGTAGTTTTTCATTCAAACTAGCCTACTTGTAAGGCCTAGTCACCATTAGCATTTTATAAACCATGGGTTTTTTACTATGGTCATTAGGCACATCTTAGTCCTAGGATAGCATAGGTGTGTTCTTAGGCTTCTAAACTATGTACTCAATTTACACATGGAATCCCTTTGTTAACTAACCTAATTTAGTTAGTATAGAGTTTATGTAGGCATTACTTCATTAACCAACCCAACTCAGTCAACACTATCTCCAAACTTAGTTAACATTGAATGCTCAACACATATAGGGTACTGTCTTCAATGCTTGAGTGAGCTCAATTAACCTTGACTTCTTAGTAAAGGATGATAATTTCTCATTACATTTAATAAATATCACTTAATCACTCCCAAAAATTCAAAACCTTTGAAATTTAGTTGGATTAGTTACAAAAGGTCTTTAAGTAGCCCTTTCAAGTGGGTGGAAGACATAGAAGATGTACTTTTGCAATATGAAATCAATACAATCTCCCATTTTTCATTATAGTTTTCTATAACACATGAGCATATGGACTGGTATAGATTGGAAAGAGAGAATAATTTCTTGAGTTTTAGTCTTGAATGTCTTAGGATAATAATGCAAGTGGTTTGAAGGATTCAAGTGATCAACATCAAAGGATATTCTACTTTCTTCCTCGAGTGCACCAAACCCCTAATTTCACAAACAATTTTTTGAAAGAATTTCCTAACTTTCATTTCTACCATGGAAATCTCATGCCAATAAAGAAAATTAAAGTTAGGAGGGTCTGCTATTAGACCCCAAAAGCATGGGAGATGGAGACCAAGTTTTCTAGTTTTGCAACCCAGCCCTAGGGCAAGCATCTTTATGTGTTTCGTTCAAGACAACATGCATTGAAGTGCTAGAAGAACTTAAGGGATGGATAAAAAATTTCTAATGGTGGAATGTGTTCTCCAATAGATCCGTCTAGTTTCTTATTTGGTGGCTAAGTCTAATCATTAGCCCAATACATACTTCCTTCACAAACCCAATGGCTAATGAGGACTCCTAGGCCTAAAAGCTAGTTTTTCTATTTGATACTATTTGCATAAGTTAGGCTATCATAACCCATCTAGTTGAATTTTTTGAGTTTGAAGCAACCTTTCCATTCCTCTTTGAATACATAGGTTCCCATTTCAATAATATCCCTAGTATTTATTGGTTTTGTGCTTAGTGATCTAGTTGTGTTCTTTTGAGTACCTAGTTAATGTTCATGAGTAAGGTTCATACAAAGGTTTAGAGCCCTCTCTTGATTGTTTTTGGGATTTTTGAAGAAGTATAAGGCCACACCATAACCTAGTTACCTATATAAGGGAGAGATCTACAACACCAATAGAAAAAATTGGGCACAAATCTATCCTTTAGTTCTGCCTATCATCCACAAATAGATGGAAAAACTAAAGTAGTGAATAGATCTTTAAACAAACCTCTAAGGTGTTGAACCAAATAACATGGAAAAACATGGGATGTTATCCTCTATTAAGAAAATTTTTCCTTCAATAAACTAGTAAATAGGCCAACATGGAAGACACCATTCCAAGAAAACTATGGACTTCATCCTAGAGGAGTCATGGAACTCAAAGATTTACCAAATGATCAAATTAAAGACTCTTTTCATCATAATAATGCAAGTTACAAAGAACAAGAAGACATGAAGAAAATACATGTTTCTTTTAAGGAAGGAGATCAAGTGTGGGAGTATATAAACAAAGCAAGGCTATCTAAGGGACACACCAAGTTATAGATGAAAATTATTGGACCCTATTAGATATTGCATAAATTTAGGGAAAATGCATATGAAATCTCATTACCCCTAACCATTTCTATTTCTCCTATATTTAAATGTTTGTGATCTCACCATTTTCAAAGGTGATGCAAGAACTAGTAATGTGATGCAAGATACTAATGATGTAATATAGGAAGAATGGATCAAAAACTTGCCATCTAGCTAACCACTACAATTGGAGAAGATTTTGGATTCCAATGTGGTCAAGAAGATAAGAAATAAGACTTACATAGAATACTTGGTCAAATGGAAGGGTCTTCCATATATAGATGCTACATGGATAAGTGGAGAATGCATTACAAAATATGACACTTTTTTTCAATAACTATCCTCAAGTGGGACTTGAGTTTCTAGGGAGAGAGAGATTAGGGGATAGGATAAAAAAATTGAGACAAAGATGGAGAGAATGAGAGAGAGAAGGGGATAGGAGAAAGAGAGGGGGGATAGGATAGAGAGAGAGGGGGAAGAGAGATTAGGCTATATGATAGAAAAAATGAGAGAGAAATGGAGAGAATGACTGAGAGAGAGAGAGAGAGAGAGAGAGAGAGAGAGAGAGAGAGGTGAAAGAGTACACTCTTTTGAATCTTCATCAAAGGAATAATGAATTAGAACTCTCCTTATGATGTTTGTAATAAGTCCTAATTGTAAGGCCAAGGGACACAAGATGAATTTATAAATCTTGTCATCCACCTTGGTCAAGGGAAAATTTTATGCATTTGATGATAGGTCTAGGATTCTAGATGTTACGAGGTCATTAATAATGTTTTAAACATGTTCTTAGGCCACTAGTATGCAAGAAATAATGACAAGAATTTGTTTTGCAACTTTTTGCAAAAAGTTGTAAATGTTGTCAAAGTTACTAATTAGCAACTTTTGCATTTTCATTTCCTTAAGTGCAAACACATTCCAAAAAAATTTTTGGTTGGAATAATTAATAGGATATATTAAAATTGGATGGGAATCATATCCTATGATATATTGGAAGAAGTATTGTACAAAGGAAGTATTGAATCAATTGAAAAACTACATTTTTGGTGTAATTGTACTATTTTCTAGGAGTGTACAGAATTGTATAGCCTAACATCAAAGGAAGGCTTACATGGTTGGATAGAGGGAAGAATTATCTTTCTTATGAATTTTTTTTGAGGCCTTGAAGTGGAATAACAAGTGAGATAGATAGAATTTAGTGTTGACTGCCCTATTACCAGCCTATACCTAGGGTTATATAGGGTTTTTCTCATATCTTGCAACCTAGACATGGGAAAAATATGATCCTTGGTTATCTTGAAGGTATTAAAATTCACTTTAATAATTTGGTGGTTGTAGGTTGTGAAAATGTTGGCTACTAGAGTTATCAACCAAAACCTAAGAGAGGCATCTCCATGTGACTATCCAAATTTGTGCAAATGATTGCATAGATTAAGTTGGGGATGGAATATAAAGGTCTAATCAGAGTCTTAGAAGTGTTTCATGAATCTTGACATGATCCAATTTTTTTTTTTTGTTTGGAAGGAAATAGAAATGGTACTTTCTTTATTAATCATCCCTAATTAGGCCTAATTCATACTAGGCAACTTAGAGGGAAAGTGGTGTTAGGGGATTGATCAAAGGCTTATCTCTTGGGATATCTTGAGGATAGTGATTTTTTCCTTCTTAAACCAAAAATTGGGTTTTTTAGTGCCCTTGGGAGTTATATATTCCAAATTTTTTGGTCGCACTCCTTGTGGAAAGTAAGTTTCATTGTAAGCCAAAACATGGAGAATGTGTTGTAAAGTATTAGACTTGTTTGTTGGATTTTTATTAGTGTAAGGGAGATTGGATTCCACCTTGAAAAGTAAAGTAAACTTTGAATACCTATATCTCTTAGGATTGACCCAAGTAGCCAAGTTGAAAGAGAGATTGTGGGTGTGGACTACTTGTGGAGTCTCATTTTATCTTGGAGTAAGATATTTGGATCTTTTTGTCCATTTTCAAACCATTCAGTTTTTTTTAAGTAGTAGATAACTTAGTGCTCTTCACCAAGTGGTACCAAAGCAACACAAGATCTTTGGAAGAAGACAATTTGTTGATATGGAAGATAGTGAAGATGTGGAACTATGTGGCACAATGATAAATGTTGAATTGTTGAATATTGTAAAGAGAATGACGTTGAGAGGAAACTAATGAGAAAGGAATGGAAAAAATTAAGGAAAACGTCAAGAAGGGAAGTAGTGGAAATTATGGTGTTGAAGAAGAGGTTAGCGATGGTGAAGAACATCTACAAGATGAAGAAGAAGAAGAAGAGATTCCTAAAAACCAAAGGCTACTTGTGAGGACTTTGAAATCCATGGAGAGAAGAACTATGGATGGTAAGCTTAACCTACCTATATTTAGTTGGAAGATAGACTCCTAAGAAGTGATAGATGGACTTGATGCTCTAAACCATTTCTTTGGTTGTGAGGAGATACATGAACATAAAAAGGTGAAAATTGTTAGAGTAAATAATTAATTTACTAATTATTTATTCTATTAGTTAAGCTTACTTAGGTAAATGCATTTTATTTACTAGTTGTAGCCTAGGAGTTTGTTATAAGTTGTTGACAATACGAGAGTTTGTTCTTTCCTAAGTCATACTTATCCTCTCACCTTGTTCGAGGACTTTCCACATAATGTGGATGGATGCTTAGTTGTCACACTTATCTCCTAGAATCTTCTAACTTATTCTAGGAGATTCCTTGAGCTCTTTATATTCGAGCTCCCTCATTGTAACATCATCACATTCTCATTATAAATACATATTTTCTTGTGTTTGCATACTTGTTCTCTCTCATGTTTGTTTAGGGTTTTTCCCTTGCTCCACGCTCTTCCTTCCTTGGCTTCTCTTTGACAAATTTTCACATGCAGGTGATCTTGGGCATCTTCAGAGTTGGATTTCATCAACTCTAACATGGTATCAGAGTCTTCCTACTGCTACTTTATTTAAAAAATTTTGAAGTCTGATTTGGGGTCACAAACCCTAGTTTGTTTATGCATTTTTCTTCAAATTAGGGGGACAATGATTTTTTGGAGCACTTTGGATCCGAATGGATGTTTTCAATGGATCCGAAAGGCCATTTCTAGTCAGGATTCATATAAAACTTTTCATTTTTGGAGACAGGGCTCCGGGAGGCAAAATTTTTTTTACTTGTAGGAGGTTCTGTATGAATCATATGGATTTTTGAGTGAAAAATAAAATTAAAAATATATATATATTTTTGGGTATGCCACCACTGTGCCACTATAGGGCCACCACTGTGCCACCTACACATAGCCCATAGTGGCTGCAACCAGCGTTGCCACCCCAGGGCCACTATGGCTTGGCTACCGCCCATCCTCAGCTCTCTGCAAGAAGTGCCCTCACTTCCTACACTGGTGCAACACTTGATCCCACCACCTCCACTATCAATTGCCACTCTACCCCTGGTTCTATTGCCCTTGTGCTGCATTGCAGAATTAGTAGCCTATGTCAACGTTTGAAGCATAGTCAACAACCACTATGGGGGTGACACATGGCCCAGGTGCCATGTGGCACCTTGCCATGAAGACCTGCCACATCACCTCTACCACATTAGATTTTTCCATGTGGCATGCCACGTGGCATCTTTTTTGCTATGACAGCTTTTGGGCCATCAAATTTAAGATCATAAAATGTTGACATCAGCATGACATCAACACACCTTGCTTGCACATCTCCAAGGTCATTTTGGACCTACTCTTGGTTTTTTTGCCATAACTTGATCATACGAAGGTATTTTCTAATCCAAAAGAAGTGTCGAAAAGCTAGTTCTAAGATAGAGAGATTGGTGTAGGTATTTTTAGGTTTTGATGCATTTTTATTGCCCATTTTTTCAGTTGAAGTCTAAAGTTGTATTTTTGACTCTAACATGCATATCTTTTGCATCCCATGTCATTTTTTGAAAATGTTATATTTTTGGAAAGCTGGTTTTGTCAAATTTTTTGAAATGTAGGCCTTTTCCTTAGATTCTAGCCCATGCTATTTCTATCATGTTTTTGGCATTTTTGCTGTATGGTGAATAACTTGGGTGTTTTAGGTCCGAGGATCATTTTCTTGGCATGGTTTCCTTTTTTTTGGGCTGTACTATGTTTTGTTGAACTTTTTTTTAGTTTTGATCATTGTAGCTATCATTTTGAAGCACTTTTATGTATTGCACTAAGATAAAGTGTCACTCTTGCATTTCGGGGTTCATGAACGTTGTTTTTGAGTCAGTTGTACATGCACTATTTTTATAAAGCACCATGAGGGGGATAGTTGTTTGCTATTTTAAGAATTCTCCCTTTGTCAAGTGAGTTTCCCTTCCATGACATTAGCCCCATGTAGTGTCAGTGTGACCGTGTCTTTATAGGTGTTTGTACCTCTTCCTCTCTGATCGTTCTTGGTTCATTTGCAGGAGATTTTTGGCCCACCTTCTCAGTTGCCTATCATCTCACCCCGTCTACATTAAGAGGGGGTTATGTTGTTGTTCTAATGCATCCTTAGTTTGATGGTTTGTTAGTGTGAGCTATGTATTCAGTGGTTGATCCTATATACAAGGCAATTATAGTGGTTGGCTACCTATGCATTTTGATGAGATGGATCATCTACCATATACACACACTCAGTTTGTGCCTTCTTTTTCCTTGGTGGTTCTTCAAATTAGAAATTTTCTTTCTAATGGCATATTTTGTAGCTTCTTCATGCTTTAGTGATGCTCTTCATGATCACTCTTTGTTCTTTTTTTAGGGGACATTCCCCTAGTTGGAGGCTTCTTCAGTTCTTCACTAGGTTCTTACCTCTTTTTGGGGGAGGGTTTTTCCCACGTGGTTTTCTCTCTTTTCCCATTTTCAATGGTTGCATCTTTTGCATTTTTTCATGGGTACTTAACATGGCCTTGTTTCCAGGACCCATTCTACATTTTATCTTAGTTTTGTGAGCTTAACGCATTTCCCTAAGTTGCACTTAAGGGGAGGTGTTAGAGTAAATAATTAATTTACTAATTATTTATTCTATTACTTAAGCTTACTTAGGTAAATGCATTTTATTTATTAGTTGTAGCCTAGGAGTTTGTTATAAGTTGTTGACAATATGAGAGTTTGTTCTCTCCTAATTCATACTTATCCTCTCACCTTGTTCGAGGACTTTCCACATAATGTGGATGTATGCTTAGTTGTCACACTTATCTCCTAGCATCTTCTAGCTTGTTCTAGGAAATTCCTTGAGCTCTTTATATTTGAGCTCCCTCATTGTAACATCATCACATTCTCATTGTAAATACATATTTTCTTGTGTTTTCATACTTGTTCTCTCTCATGTCTATTTAGGGTTTTTCCCTTGCTCCACACTCTTCCTTCCTTGGCTTCTCTTTGACAGGTTTTCACATGTAGGTGATCTTGGGCATCTTCAGAGTTGGATTTCATCAACTCCAAAAAAATTTGCAAAATCCAAGTAGAAAGAATCAACCATGACTTGGTGGAAATTCATTTAGGAAAAAAGAGTGAAATTGGAGAGGAATCCAATAGGTACATGGAAAAGGATTGAAGCCTTGGTGAGGGAGGCTTATGTGCCTGAAGATTATGAAGTGCAACTTCATACCAAGAGACAAAATATGATACAAAAAGAGATGGATGACTCTAGTTATATAGAGGAATTTCATAAACTTTCCATGAAATAAAACATGGTGGATCCTAAGAGTATTAAACTTGCAAATAAATGCAAGGGATGAGACATCATTCAAGATTAACTGAGTATGTGCTCTCCTAATACTGTCTAAAAATTATTTCAATTATAATTAAAAGATGAATGAAAAATCAAAAGAATACAAGATCAAAGTGTAAGAGGTAGAGGCTAGAAGGACTTCAACAAAAAAGGAAGAGGGACAAACAATGGGAGAAGATAGAATAATAGATAGTTTGGTGACAACAATCAAGATAACAATTAGGAAGAAGGAAGTTCTAGAGGTTCTTCAAGAGGGAGAAGAGGAGACTATAGAGGGAGATTTGGAGGAATAAGTTTAGGACCTCCAAGATTCTATAGATAATATCAAGTTGGGAACATTACCTCAAAGTGCCTTGAGGAACAAAGTAATCAGGAAGAGAGAAGAGTTGATCTAATTAAAAAATATTAGAGTCAATGAGATCAATCTCTAAACTCTTATGCACCACTCAATGAGGGAATAAACTTGATGATGGGAAGAACCTTGCTAAGGACACCTACCATCAAAGAACCACCATAGAGAAAGTCATTGTTTAGGACAACTTGTATTATTAGAGGCAAGGTATGTAAGATGGTGATTGACAGTGGGTCTATAGACAACATGGTGTCTATAGAAGAAGTGGAGATATTGAAACTAAGTAGGGTGCCTCACCCATTCCCCTACAAGGTATCATGGTTCACAAAGGGTCAACATGTTGTCATAGAAAAACAAGCTTGAGTGGAATTGCAACTTGGAAAGTATATAGGTAAAGTGCTTTGTGACATTGTTCCAATGGATGCTTTCCAATTGTTACTTGGGATACCATGGAAGTATCATGTGGAGGCACATCATGATGGGAGATCAAATACCCACATGATCAATCATAATGGAGAAAAGATAACTTTCTTACCCATGTTTGATAATGAAGAGGAACAAAAGGAATCAAAATTTTTGTTTAAAGGTGAGAAGGATTTGCTAAATATTTTCAAGAAGGACAAAAATCCTTATTTTTCTTTAGTAATAAATCCATGGGACAAGAGGAAGAATGTGGAATCCCCTAAGATGGAAGAGCCAAAGAGGAGAGTGGGTCCTAAGGAGGTTGTAGATCTATGTGACATGTATGATGATATCTTGGCCATAGACATTCCAAGTACACTTCACTAGTCAAAGAAGTGAATCATAACATTGATTTGATCCCTAGAGAAACTTTTCCAAACAAGGTTTCTTGTAAAATTACACCTCAAAAAGACAAGGAGATGGCATTGTAGATTTGAGAACTCTTGGAAAAAGGGTTGATAGCAAAGAGTTTAATCTCTCCAACTCTCTTAGCTCCAAAGAAGGATGAGGCATGGAGGCTTTGTACTAACTCTAGGGCTATAAACATGATCACAATAAGGTATAGATTCCCTATGCCTAGAATAGAAGATTTTTGTAATAATTTGAGTGGAGAACTTGATATTTTTCCAAGGTTGATTTAAAAAGTGGATATGACTAGTTTAGGATAAGGGCAGGGGATTAATGGAAGACTACATTTAAAACTAATGATATTTTTTTATGAATGGAGGGTCATGTATGGGCTATTAAATGCCCCAAGTAAATTCATAAGACTCATGAATTAGGTCTTAAGGAAATTTCTTGGAAAATGTGTAATAATACGTGTTGATAACATACTAGTGTTTAGTAAGACAAAAGGAGATCACTTGGAGCATCTTGACTTGGTTTTGAAGAGGCTACAAGAGGAAAGGATGTTCATCAATGTGGAGAGGAGTGTCTTTTTTAAAGAGGAACTTGTATACCTTGGGTTCATCATATTTAGGGGGATTATCAAGATGGATCCTGATAAGGTAAAAACCATACTAAATTGGCCTTCTCCAAGAAACATGTTTGAGGTAAGAAGCTTTCTTGGGGCTGCTTCTTTTTATATAAAAGTTATAAGAAATTTTAGTCAATATTGTGCACCTATTTTGGACACAGTAAAAGGTGGTTAGAGATGCAAGTTTTCTTGGACCAAGGAGGTTGAAGAAGAATTTCAAATGCTGAAGAAAAAGGTGGCAAATAAACCAATACTGTTGTTCCTATTTTTCAAAAGGTATTCACCTTGGAATGTAATGCTTCAAATGTTGTAGTTGGAGTAGTACTAAGTCAAGAGGGCAGGCCTATTGTATTTTTCAATGAGAAATTGAATGAATCCAAGAGAAGGTATTCTTATTATGATTTGGAACTATATGCATTGGTTAAATCATTGAAGAAATGTAGGTATTATTTGCTTCCAAGGGGATTTGTGGTTTTTACTAACAACCAGGCCCTTAGTTTCCTAAATAGCCAAAATAAATTGAGTCACAAACACATGAAGTAGGTAGAATCTATTCAATAATTCACCTTCATAATAAAAAATAAGAAGGGAGTGGCCAAAAAAGTGGCAGATGCTCTAAGTAGGAGGAACTTGGCAGTGCAAGAAATTAGATTACAAAGTATAGGAGTTGATTCCTCAAGAGGAATGTATGAATATGATGAAGACTTCAAAGAGATATATTAGATATGCTCTAATTTTTTAGAGGATCATCATGTAAGGTATGTATATTTCCTAATCCAAGATGGGCTACTATTCAAAGGACATCAATTGTGCATCCCTAAATGTTCAATGAGGGAAACCATAATAAAGGAGAAGCATGCAGGCATCATGAGTGGCCATTTTGGCTTGGATAAAACTTTGTAGCAAGTAAGGAGGTAGTATTTTTGGCCTAAGGTTCATAATGATGTGAGAAAGTATGTAGAGACATGCTCTATTTGTCAGAAGACCAAAGGAACTTCAACAAATGTTGGTCTGTACCAAACTCTACCTATACCTACTAGACCATGGATTGTTTGTAGCATGGATTTTGTCATGGGACTGTTAAGAACACAAAAAAGGCTTTGATAGCATATATGTGGTAGTTTATAGATTTAATAGGATATCCCATTTCATTCCATATAAAATTACTAGTGATGCAACCTACATTGCTAATTTGTTCTTCAAGGAGATTGTGAGGCTACATGGTTTACCACAATCCATCATTTTAGACAGGGATGTGAAGTTCCTTGGACACTTTTGAAGGATACTATGGAGGAAATTGGGTACAAATTGTTTTAATTACAATAGGAAAGGTAAACTTCTAAGGGGGAGGGGGTTATATAGTAGTTTAAACTTGGACCCATAAAACTTTCACCACACATCCATCCCATGCATTCAATGTGTAAACTAAAATAACATGTAAAGAATATACATCTAAATCATGAAAACATGTAAGCATTCACATACATAACACCAAATATGATTACCCAAAAACCCACAAATCTTCACTACTACAGTAATAAAGTGTATCTAGTGAAGGTGATAAATTTTGTGACCATGAAACATGATCTACCCTATGAAAGGTCTATCCTATTAAAGGCTTACAAAGGATGTTAGGTTTCACCTTGTTAGAGGATTTCAACACCCTGTTAGAAGTGTGCCTTGTTAGAGGACTTCAAATTAAAAATAAGTAAGCACCCTATAAAAGGATTTCATACAACCTATTAGGACTACTCTACTAAGAGATTTGATTGAAATCACTTGTTAAAATGTCTTAGCATAGATCCTGCAGTTAGCTCTCTCTTGCTTGATTATGGATCATCTCTATACAATTTCTTTTTGATCCTTCTCAATTTGATTTCTCAATGCTATATCCTTTTTTCTATCCTCTTTTTTGCTCTAACTGATTATGCAATTCACTCTTTATTCATAACTTCTAAGTCACCATGAATGCTCTGTATGCAAACTATCTTCTTTGCTCTTTCAATTCTCATCCATTCATCATAAAGAGTTTAGGGCCTTGTCCTCCTTAAGAAGACTTTGGTGGCTTAGGGTTAGGTATGAATCTATGACCAAGATTCATCCATTTTGCCACTTAATCCTTCCCATTTTTTGATTAGCTACATGTAATTGCATAGGGAATCCAACTAGATATTTGTCCTTATCTCCAAAATATTGAAATGCAATCTTAAGTCAACTCAAAAATGGTTTACATAGTTTTCTGTGCCATTACAAACAAATATGTCAAAATTGTCTTACTCGATATCTACAGTCTTTGACACTTAGCATGCACTATTCTTTATACTATGACTCAACACCTACATTGCTTGATATCCAATTGTAGACACTCAAAAATGGTTTGCATCTACGATTTCATCACTTCTTCATATTAATTTGTCCCATTTTCTCATTCTACTAACTCTAATCTTTTGGCCAGATTGACCATATTTTGTCATTTGTATCCTCTTTCACATCAATTTCATATCAACTCAAAATCATATCAAATCAACTCGAAATCACCCCAAATCAACTTAGAATCACTCAAAATCAGTCCTAATCAACCCAAAACATATCAAACATCCCAAATCAATCATCATTTATCTTATCCTAGGTATTTTTGTGGCTTTCAGTGCCTTGGAAACCTATCAACCTATCAATCTTATCAATTTGACCTTAGTACTATCGTGGCTCTCAGTGCTAGGTCAAACTATCATTCATGTCACCCAATATTTGACATTGTTGAGGCTTTCAATGTCAGATCATGGCATCATCAACCATTTTAATAACATTGACAATGTTTGTCAGTGTTATAATGATCAAACCTTATCAATCAATTTCAATCCTGTATCATTTACAATGTCGGTTAAATGTTACATATCAACCAATTCATGTCATGTGTCCTTGACATGTTATCAACTTCAATCAATCAATCTAATCATGGATTTGATCTAGTAGTCATCATCTTATTCCATATCCATCATCATTACATTTTCATCAAAGGATACTGTCGTATTCATTTAATCAATTTGGCCAATCATTTACTAATTCTCTCTATAGGATTAAATAAACCGTAATTTAATTCTATTATTCTTCCTAATTATCATCCTCAATTAATTAATCTTATTAATTAATTAATTCATTATCTACAGACCATGGAAATGTACAATTTCCTAAGTTCCATTTTCCATCATTAATTCCTTTTTCTACTAATTCTTATTTTGTGTAATAAGAGGATTTTTAATTCGAATATTCCATAAAATATTGAATCATCATGGCACTTGGATATGACACCTTGTGGATTCTCCTTTGACACTTGGCTGAGATTTGTCATAACCAAATATTATTACCTCTTATGCATGTCCCTATTTGGCTTATTCGTAATAGATTCTTGGCTTTAAGTGGGTTGAGGTGTCTTATGACGCGTCATAGATTCTCTTCCACATTTAGCCAAGTTTGACTTGCATGTGTCATAGAATCTCACAATTGGCATATTTTGTCATATGCATCATGGATTCTCAAAGGAATCTCTTGCCACATTTCATATCTATGGGTGACAAATCCAATGCCCTCACTTTAAGTGTTGATTATAAAATGGACACTCTTTCTCTCATTTTCGGTCCTTGTCTTCTTGGAGTCTTGGAAGCCTTTAAGTCCTAATTTCTTTTAGATTTATCATTCCATCTCTCACATTCAAATCAAAACTTCAAGTATTCTCATGGCATTATCCACATCATAGACTTTTGCTTCAATTTTGTGTGCACTATAGGAAACTTTAGAGCTACAATCATTTGGAGAAGAAAGAAGGACATGGGAGCTACAAATGAAAAAGGGGGTTTCTATTGCTTTCTCTATTAGTTTGGCTTTCATGGTAGACTAGTGGGTGCTAACGTATGTTGATTGAGTTTTGTGATTTTCTCATAGTATGTTATGCATTTTAACTCATTTTTTGGTCCGACACCACTATTTACTCGACTCCTGAATCACTCAGCACAGTTTATCTACTCAACACTTGAGTGACTCAACCGATGAGTGACTTGACACTCATTGCAACTCAACATGGTCTAATATTTACATGTTTTTCTCAACATGTATTACTAGTTCAACATGAACTAAGTAAATTACTTAAGTGTGTTGACACTCACTTGTCAAAAGCAATATGAGATCAACAATCTCCCCCTCTTACATGAGTATCAAAAACATTTGAATATACATTATCATCTTAATCTCATATCCATGACTCGACTTATACAAAACTTCAAATTTTCAAAATTTGCAATAACTTGTATACCTCAAAATTTGATAGCTCCCCCTAAGTTGATATGTTTGTTTTGTATCCAAAATTTTGTGCTCCTTCTAAGTAAATGTGTCTCTACTAATACATATTGACTTCAATGCTCTATTTTTTAATATCTCTCCCATTTTTTCTCTTTCTCTACTTTATTTCTCCCCCAAAAATATATATCTCCTCAATGTTATATCTCCCCCTTTGTTCTTATTCTTCTCTTTTTATTCTCCCCCAAAAGTATTTCTCCCTGCTATTATGCTCCCCCTTTCTTTTATTCTCCCCATTTTTGACACTTATGTCAAATGGGCTATACACTTATTGTGTGTTGGTCCTAAAAAGATTTATGGACATCTAGTATGATCTTGAGGGCTACATCCTAGTTATCACATGCAACATCCAATGTCTTAATTTGGATTGCAAGCTCGGTAGCAAGGTGGACTAGACCATCTAGAGTAGAAAGATTGGGATCTTTCTTCAGTAGAGTTTTAGCATATCCTAGCTCCTTGTGCAATATCTCCATCTGTGAGGTGAGGGTTACTTGTAGGCTTGTCAATTTGGCTCTTATGTTAGCCTCATCTATTGTCAATATAGCTAACTAACTCTATGATTGAAGTAATGTCCTAAAATGCTTCTCACTCTAAGCTGGATTTGTTGGTAATCTTGCATCTAATGCAAATATTTGGCTTTCCAAACTTAGAATGTGACTTCTAGTATCTTTGGTGAAGATTGTTGGATTGCATAGTTGTGTGTACAATAAGACTATATTCTCAAGAACCTTCTTCACATCCTTAATCTTAGTTTTCAATGCAACTTGTGTAAGTGCTATCTCACCAGATATTTTCTCATTCACTTTATTTTGGAACTTCTTTCCTAACCATTCTAATAGTTTGGCATTAGTATCAAGGTCTTCATTATTGACCTTCTCCACTATGTTTGTTAGTTGTTCTATTAGTGGTTTGATCTCTTTAGGAGTTGGTAGACTAAATGCATCTAGAAAGATGTCCTTAATGTCTTGAAGTGCTTGCTTCTTCCTATGTTCTCTCCTAAGAATTTATTGATGCTTTTTCCTTTCTAAGGCCTATTGTAAAATGCCTATTTGTTCTAGTGTCATAGTATCATAATCATACTTAGGTACAATGATATCTTCATCAAGGCTTATATCTCCATAATGAACTACCTTTTCAATATTTGACTAACTTGGGCTTGGCATTGAGATTTGCAATGGAATATCTTTTGTGCTCAACTTTTGAAGAGTTTGTGCTAAAGGAGTAACAAATGCTAGTAAGGCTACTAGTTCTTAAATGGTAACTCGGTCCTTCACCTTAGGTGTTGGATCATTCTCTTTAGGCTTGTCATGGTCTATCACTATGACTTGACTAGCACCTTGTCCTTGTATTATAGGTGCATATGAGTCTTTCTGATTTTCAGTGGTATCTTTCTCTTCTACTATTTTCTTCTCAATTATATCAACTTTAACAATTGTATCAACCTTGGTAGATGTAACTTTAGGTATTTGGACCAAAGTTTGTACATGAGTAACTAAATGGATGATAGAAGGTGGTTCTTTTGGATTCAAATGTTCCCTTATAACATCAATTACTAACTATTGTAGTTAATCTGCACTAACCAAAATAGGATTGCCACTAAGTTTGGCCTGCAATGTAGATTGATCTAGTATTTTCTTCAAATCTTCTATAGTAAGAGGATTGATGTTCTGAGCTGATATATCAGAGACATCCTTGATAGTTATAGTTTTAGTTGTCTTGGATGTGTCATAGGGAGGACTAACACTCACCAATTGTGTGTCATGAACACTCTATTCTTCTTGCTACTCAAGCTCAGTTGTTGCCTTGTCATCTTCTTTTACTTCTATCTCTTCTCCAACTATGTTATCTTTTTCATCATCTTCCTTATCATCATCTTTAACCTCTGGAGGTTCAACTTCTCCTTTCTTCACTGTGGTCAACCCATAAATGAGTTTCCATATTTGTGTTGAATTCTTAACATCATCCTCAATATTATTTTGTAGAATGGTAAAGGCTTTGTATTTAGGTGTGAACCTAACTGCATATTTCTTTATAGTCTTAGCAATTTTTTCCTTAGTTAATTCAAGCATTACTAGGGCTAGTGTTGTCTCCCTAATTTATCTTTCTAGATTTAGACAATAATGCTATTTTTTTTCAACTATGTCATATAGATTTTTGGGTACTGAGTTGGCAAATTCTAGTCGAGTGTTTTTGAACTTTGACATCATGGAATATAATGCCTCTTCCACTTGGGTTTTCTCCTCTTTACCTAATTTATCAAAATCAACATGACTAAAACTTGATAGATCTGCATTATTCTTAACATTTTCACATAAATTCTCAAGATCTGAGAGAGGATTGTGAATCACCACCTTGAATTGGCTATTAGCATCTGACCCTATCTTCTCTTCATCAAAATCTGGTTGTGCTACATACTTTATTCTCTATCTTTTCTTCTCCTAACCTCCTTGTTCAATTTTCTTTTTCTTTTCCTTATCCTTTTGAGTTGTGTGTTGGCTCTAGTTGTAGGTGCAATGGGCTTTGGCTACTTGGTTTGACAAGTTTCTTTGTGCTTTCCACTGGTTGTGCCTTTGCCTTCCTTTTCTTTTGTTCTATAGGATTAGGTGCTTCCTTGGCTTCTTCTCCCTTAGTACGTTCAGTCTCCTCCTATTCTTTATCTCTACTCATGTGTTATGTCAGTGCTAGAGGTTCTTGTGCTTGAGTTTATTCATCCTCTTCATCCTCTTCCTCTTCCTTCTCGACATCCTCTCCAAATTTTTCTTTCAACTTATTGACCTACTTCTCCTTCTTAATAACTAATGCAATTTTTAGTTCCATGGTAATCTTGGAATTTACCATCTCATAATTTCCAAAAACTTTTGTAGTCTTGTCTACTTCTTCTACTAGTAGAGTTGTTATAGCTACTAAGGCTTCATCTACATTTACCTCATACCCTAAGGGTCTCAACCATCTTACCCTAGGTGTGGCATGTTGTACCAATGTATAATCAACATAAAAAAAAAAACATACATTATTATAATGTCTCTCAACTAAAGAAATTGGTATTCTTAGTCTCTCCTTTATTGACTTTTTGAAATCTTCAAAGTAGCTAGTCATTAAGGATTCAAAATTCTCTCCTAGCTACTCAATGTACTCACCAATCTATACTGAAACTAATCTATTTGTCTTCCATCCCATAGTACCAAATGAGGGAATGTGTTTTGTACATAAAATAATATATAAATCAATATTGAATCAAATTTTCATTTTGCACTCTTGGTTTTCCTAATTGCTGCAAGGTTCTCCATGAGTTTTTACAATTATAGTTCTACTAGGCCATATGTATGATCTTTCTTAACAATCTTGTAACCAACATCCATAGCTATATAGGGTACACTATTCAATATACTATATTGGTAGAATTTGTGTGACATTATCCTTACAAAAAAATTAATAAGAGGATCTATGATTGTGTCTATTGTCATACCTCTTTTTTTCTAGACAACTCCACTATTCTTTTTAATCATTTTCTTGGAATTATTTCTTAGTGTCTTAGGTCGATCTAGGGTTGGGTAGCCAGTAACCCTATGAATTATTCTCTTAATTATCTTGATAGATCCACCCTCCATCCATAAGGAACCATAATGAATTCGGCTAGGCATAATTTGTATTGACTCTATCTTAAATACATTTGGAAAATCTAGGGCTCATGTTAAACCCTTTTTCTCAACAATCTTGAATTCTTCTTTCAAAACACCATTTTCACACAACCTATTGTATGCACCTTTGATTTCCATGTCACCAATGCTTCCTATATTACAATTGTCTCATTTCCTCATATCTTGTACTATTATTACATTTGGCAAGATCATAGACAATGTGCTAGAAGGGTCTTATTTATATGCAATGTCAAGAATGTCTTTAAACATGAGCTAGTCAACTTCATTACTAACTAGCTCAACATTTAAAATTTCCTTCCATTCAACATTTTTTGAACTCAATCCCATTGTGTCAAACTAGGGTTTATGAAAATTAAAACTGCATAGCTCAGCTCTTGATAAATACTTTAGGAAATCTGATGAACTAGCATGAGATCATTGCTAAAATCTCTTACAAGTACTTTGAATATATTTCTAGATCACCTTCTATTTTGCTTTCTCTTTTTCAAATTTGAAAAGATGAAGAATGAGCTAAAATTGATCAAATACCCTTTAAAACCCTTGCATTTAATGCTGAGTGCTTACACAGCTATAAGCTCAACATCAACCAATTTCAAGTTCACTCAGCATCCTTTGTCATTTCCATCTCTTAGCAGCTACTACAAGCTCAACATCAACTACCCAATCTAATAGCTCAACATCTTCTAGCATTCCACTCAGCACATATAGGAAACTTTTCATGCTCAACAACAACATGAAAAAATTAAAGATTTATGATGAAGCCCTAACAACATCTTGCATCTTTATTCATACTAATGTAGTCTTTTTAATACCATCTCCTTTTTGGAACTAATGTATGATATATCCTTTAAATATTAGTTTCGCATACCTCTTGTTTTCCTAGTTTGATGAGGTATGATCACTTGACCCATTGGGTGAAGTGATCCCTTCTCCATTTAATGTGTTGCAAACATCTTTCTTTTTTGATGCCTTGTTCATCTCATCTCTTATGTGCTCAACATTTACCTTGTCTTTACCTTTATTAAATTCACAAGTTGGTTCCTTTGACCTAGTTGGATAGTACCTACTGATGTGACAATCTTCAAATAGCTAAAACATGTAGTTTGACTCAACCACCTTTGGTAGTTACCTCTGAAGTGTATCCTAATACAAATTTTAGGAACATGTCCATATTCTTGACAACAATGATAGCTATATCTTGTATTTTAATCCCAATCATAAGAGTTGTCATTGTTCCTTACCTTTGTTTGCCTATTTGATGATTACATGGATTTGGATCTGCATTCAAAAGCTTTATCTCCATACTTCTAACAATTGTAGAAATATCCTTCAAATCTTTGTGTATGCATGGTCCTAGTTCTACATTCATGTGCCTAATGACCTTGCTTTTTGCACTTATGATAATGAATCATGTTCTTAGGCTTGACATTCTAATTTTTAGTCTTGCTCTTGTACACATTATCAGTATGTCCTTTCTTACCACAATTATGACAAATAGGTTTGGAGTTCTTACCTTTGTTGTTTCTTTCTTCTACACTTTTGGATCATTCTCCTTCTTTAGCGCTTGTGTAACCCAGTCCTGATGTATCATTCTTGGAGCTAGGAGATCTCAATAATTTCTCAAAGTATTTGATGGCTTCATTTGGTTTGTTGAAACTTTCAGCAAATTCCTTTTCTCTTTTTAGGTCACTCTACAATTGTTCATTCTCCAGCTTCAATGTAGTTATATCAATTTCCTTGAAATTAAATTCATAATTGGCATTCATCATTTGACTTAGAGTGTTTAATTACATGTTACAAATCTTGGTCAATTCTATTGACTTCTCTTCCAATCTGTTGGCCAAAATTCTTTTGTTTTCTTCAATCATGACTTTGTCTTCCATAGCTTTCTTCTTTTGTTCAGTTACCTCACATAGTAGTATAGCTTGTGATTCTTGCTCTAACTTGAGATTTCTAATTTCCTCAACTTGGACTCTATTCTTTTCCATTGGATCTAAAATTGCTGCATCAAATTCATTGGAGTCTCCATTTGTAAATAGCTTAGTAGTGTTTGTCTCTTTGTATTGTGTGTCATTCTCCACAATAGCAATTTCTTTCCTTCTCTTTAAGGATTTCTTTAGTTCCTCTCTTGCTTGATTTAGTTGATGTAGTATGAGATGCATTTCAATATCCTAGTTCTCAATAATCTTTCCCAACTCGTAGACTTCCATTTAAAGATCTTTCCTCAAAGCTGCAAAGCTTCTCTTTTAGAGAACAAGGCTTTAATACCAATTGTTGGAATTACAATAGGAAAGGTAAACTTATGAGAGTGGAGTGGGGAGGGTGAATTAGTAGCTTAAACTTGCACCCATAATATTTTCACCACACGTCCATCTCATGCATTCAATGTGTAAATTGAAATAACATGTAAAGCATATACATCTAAATCATGAAAACATGTAAGCATTCACACACATAACACTAGATATGATTACCAAGAAACTCTCCAAGTGAGAAGGTAAAACTGGGGTAGGGATGATACCCACAAATCTTCACTACTATAGTAATAAAATATATTCAATGAAGATTACAATGCTTTGACCATGAAACATGATGTACCATATGAAAGGTCTACCCTATTAAAGACTTACAAAGACCATTAGGTCTCACATTGTTAGAGGATTTCAACACCCTATTAGAAGTGTTCCTTATTAGAGGATTTCAACTTACAACTAAGTAAGCACCTTGTTAAAGGATTTTTTATATCCTATTAGAACTACTTTGTTAAGAGATTTGACTAAAATCACCTATTAAAATGTCTCAGCAGATCCTACGGGTGGTTCTTGTTTGCCTGATTATGGATCACCTCTATAAAATTTCTTCTTGATCCTTCTTGATCAAATATCTCAATGTTATATCCTTTTCTTTATCCTCTATTCTTCTCTAACTAATTCTACAATCCACTCTTTCTTCATAACTTCTAAGTCTCCATGAATGCTCTACATGTGAACTATCTTCTTCGCTCCTTCAATTCTCATCCATTCATCATAAAGACTTTAGGGCTTCCTCCTCCTTAATAATACTTTGGTGGCTTAGGGTTAGGTATGAATCTACAACTAAGATTCATCCATTTGGTTGCTTAATCCTTCCTATTTTCTATTTGGTTGTATGTAATTGCATAGGCAATCCAACTAGATATTCGTCCTTATCTCCAAAATATTGAATTACAATGTTAAGTCAGCTCAAAAATGGTTTACATAGTTGTTTGTACCATTACAAACAAATATTTCAAAACTATCTTACTCAGTATTTGAAGTCTGTGGTGCTTAGCATGCACTATTCTTTATATTGTGACTGAGCACCTGCATTGCTCAACATCCACTATTTACTCGACTCCTAAATCACTCAACATGGTTGATCTACCTAGCACTTGAGCGACTAGACACATGAGTTAATTAGCACTCATTGCAATTTGCATGGTCTAGTATTTACATGTTGTGCTTGGCATGTATTACTAGTTCAACATGAACTAAGTAAATTACTTAAGTGTGTTGACACTTGTCAAAACCAATTTGAGATCAATACAAATTTGAGTTTTAGTTCTACATACCATCTACAAATGTGTGGACAGATTGAAGTGGTCAATATATCACTAGGAAATTTGTTAAGATTCCTTACCAAGTACTATGATGCAAAGTAGAATTAGATACTATGTCATTCTGAGTTTTCTTTCAATGATTCAATAAATAGGAGTATGAGAAAGAGTCCCTTTCAACTTGTTTGTGGGTACAACCCAAAGGGTGTCTTAGAGCTAAGAGATATCCATCTAATCTTCTAATTGTAGACACCTAAATTTGATTACACCACTTTGGTAATCTAATTTAGCCATCTCTAAAGGCATCATTAATTAAATTCCTATTTAATTAATCCTTTTCTATCCCCTAGCTGATTAATTTAATTAATCATCTATAGTCCCAATTGTTAAATCAAATAATCTATTATTTATCAATTAAATCCTTTTCTCCTATCTAACTCCAAAAATCCCCATTTATTAAATAAATCTATTTGATAAATAAAATTATCAAATTCAAAAACCCCTAACCTATCTCTAATCCTCCATTTAGCCTAATCCACCCCATCCACCCATACTAACCAAGCTTAGCCACTAACTCACCCACCCTCATTAATGCCATCCACTTGCACATCTCTAACATTCCTAATCTAATCCTAAACCCAAGCCTAATCCACTCCCTAATGTTGTCACATTCCCTAAACAAGTTTAAGACATTCCTAAACCAAATCAAAGTCTCCTCTCAAAAATCCCAACCACCAAGTCATGCGTGCTCTTACAAACCATAAAAGACTCTTACAAGCCCACTCATGACTCTTACATCCATCTTCCACACTCATTCCTCTTACATCCCTCTTACATACTCAACCCCACTCATCATGCCTTTAACCAACCCTTTACCCTACCCTCTCACACTCATCCTCCTTGTGACAAGTGTCACCTTCCCATTGGTGCTAAACAAGCACAATCCACATGCTCCCCTTTGAGTGCATCTTAGCCCTCCTTAACCATCTCCCAATCCTTGCATCTAATCCCTCCATCCCTCTACCCCTTGGCCTATAAATTGAATCCCATCCCAAGCCATTTCATCAACAATCTTTGAGCTAAAGTTACCATGCTATTTTGAGAACCAAAGCCATCAATCTTACCCTTATAATGCCAAATTGAGAGCTCACAAAGCTACCAATTTTCCATTACCCATCTCCATTGAAGTAGCTTTTGAGCATCTTGAGCATACATCCACATCATAGGACACATCTACAAAATCAAGAAAGCATGGAGTCTTTTCTCTTGTGAGGTTTGCACTTTTTGTTTGCTTTTCTTTGTCTAAACATATATGTGAATTTAGTTTTGGTTTGTGAATGTTTCTCTTATTGTGAATGTTCTTTGCATTCTAGATCTTGTTCTACATTTTGGCACGCCCGGTGGGACCCCGCTATGGGTCATTTTTTTCATCAATTTCTATCTATATGTTGTTTTAAACTAACCATCTAATGTTTTTTGTTGTTTGAGTGTGTTGTGAGGGTGTTTTTCTTATTTTTTCAAGTTAAAGAATGCACTTGGGAAGAAGACATACCCTCAAAAATCCAAAAATAACAACAAAAAAAAAGTCTGGAAAAAATTCGCATTTTTCAGCTTTTTTTTCCGTGCAGTTTGGCATCTGTGCCTGCAAATTGTCATCTCCGCCAACTACTCTATCATCTCTGCAACCAAATTGTCATCTATGCAGTTTGGCATCTCTAACTGTCGTCTACGCATCCTGGACTGTCGTCTCCATAGATCAGCGTCTCTGCAGTTTGGCATCTGCACCTGATGAACTGTCGTCTTCGCCTGTGTCTATTGCACTTCTGTTTTAAAATCTTTATTTCTGCACTTTGTAGTTTAAAAAAAAAAACTCTATCGCACTTTTAGTGGTTCCGTAGGATTTAGACCATTTTAAGCATTTTTACGCGTAAGAAAAATAGCAAAAAAAGTTAAAAAAAATTTTCCCATAGTTAAGCTCTCATTTTTGAAGATTTTGGCTAACTAACTAAATTACTTTTTTTGGTATCATTGCAGGTTGGAGCACATATGGAACCACTAACCATGTTTCTTGCATGTTTTCATGTTGCTAAAAAATGAACTTGAATGGTTAAACACATTTTCCATTGAATGAATGTTGCTCAAAACACACTCTTGAATGCCATGGATTAAAATCAATTTTTCTTGGAATGCATGCTTAAAACAACAAATCCAATCTTGAATGCCAAGGATCAATTAACCATTGCAATATTAAACACTTCATTTGGAGCTTCTAAAATTGAACAAAACAAATCTCTTTTTCACATGCAATTCAGGTAAAGTTTGATTTTTAGACAATTAAGAAACTTTGTTAAGTTAAATACAAATTTGCAAAAATCAATTTGAGTAGTTCCTTGGACTCACCTCTTTTTTAATCACCCATCAATTTAACCATTGGTTGCAATCTCAGTGCCATTTATGGGGATGGGTCTACTTGAAAAAGGTGTTAAATGTTCCACAATCTAACTAACTCACTTGGTCTTTGAACGTTTGCTTTAACTTTATCAAAATTCTTAAATGGCCAAAACTCTAGATTAAATCGATCACACTTCAAGTTTGGGCACTAAAATTGAACAACAACTGACGTGGAGAGCCTCCGAGCGTGTGCTTGAAATCGAATCTCGTACACTTTTGTTTTGGGCTTAAAACAAACTCACACTCAATCTTGAATGCCTTAAAGAAAATTAATCGATACTTGACGTGGAGGGCCTCCAAGCGCACGAGTTTGCTTTTGTTGACCTAACTCTTCTTATCGTTTGCATTCTTCGATCGATTTACTTTTGTTGGTGCTTCAAGTTGGAATTGAACATTGTCTCTTAAACATGAGTGCTTGCAAAGTCTAGATTAGCACACATAAGAGTCAGTTGGTAAAAGAACAAGCGTATTTTTTAGCCCAAAGTCATCCAAGTCTTCTCTCCCCTTGTCTTCTTTCGAGGCCATCTTAGGTGCATAAGATTATGATCCAAAGCCTTATTTTTTTTTAGGAGGCCTGCTTGGGGATTTCATCACCCCTTGGATGACCTCAACTCCAGCATTCTAGTGGAGTATAAGAATCGGGAGGTGAATCGAAAGACACCTCTCTTGGGATCAAGATTTTGTCACTCGGGCTAAGCCTCAAGGAACTTTATACCTTTGAGAAGTGAAAGAGGAGAAGTCGTTTACCGCTCCTCTCGACTGTGTGACATCTTTTTGGTCTCATCTACAAATTTGGGCCTCACGTACCTTGCATATATCGATGACTCCCTAGCCAAACCAACTGTCAGCCTTGCAGACAACCATCTACGATGTTAATGTGTTTGAATTAACTGATCGAAACATTTGTAGAACATACACACTCCTCGGAACAAGTATCACATTTTGAGAACCATAAACTTCTATCTGGGTGTTCCTATCTATTGCTTGATTTTATTTTACTTGTTGAATGAATGTTTACCAAACTTGGTCAATCCTAGCTTAGGGCACACTTAGCGTAGTCACTGCCTATTTTAGAAGTTGAATGAGTCAAAGCAAAACAACTGAGATCTCTCAAAAGCCAAAAAAATTCAAGAATTTATGTTGGAACAACCCAAACCCAAACAGAAGTTTCACAAGGTCAAACTCAAGCCATCTCTAGTATACCAAGAACTTTCAGCCAAGAGAAAAGAAATAACACCAAGCCCACAAATTGCCAAACTCCACAAAGCAGAGGACAAAGCTACCAACAAAACACTTCAAGAGGTTTGGTTAGAGCGCACCATCAAATTTAGCCAATGTACAAGAGTTAATTCTCCTTATACCTTACCAACTAGGCATGATTTCTATGATTAGACACCCTTTTTTCTCCCCATCTTCTTAGATAAGCTTCACTTTAGAGTCATCTTTGTAGAAAAGCCAGCCATCTTAGGTTATCCCCATAAGCATTATTAACTCATCCATCTCATTTAGAATCAAACCATCTAGCCAGCAATCCAAAATCTTCGCATCCAAGCCTTCAAAATTTGTTGTCACCTTGCCAAAAGTTGGCCATTCCTAAAAATTTCCAAATCCACCAATCTCACCAAGGTTATCCCTTTGACAGAGCTTTGTCTAGGGTAATCTAGCTTTGTCACTTGTTATCCCTCATCACCTTGAGCTAAAGGTTGGGATCCACAAGTAGACTTTTTGTGCTTTGGCAACATATCTTTGAAGTTAGAATCCCCAACCCGATCCTCCTTAGGTTTTTTCATATAGCTTTGCCTCAACCTAGGAAATCATTTGCATAGAAAAGCCTTCCCCCCTTTTGAATCCACCAACATTTGTTGCATCTCATCCCTAGGAGCATTTTTCATGCCACCCGTCACTCGCTTAGCCAAGAAGAAAGAAAAAATGGAGCCCTATCATTTGGATCGAACAGCATCACCCCCCTTGAGCACTCAGCCATCCTTCAGCCCAGAGAAAGCTATGCCATCACCTACTGACATTGAAGCATTCATGAACCAACCAGGAAATGCAGCATTGGTAAATGCCATTATAGACAAGAACAAAGAGACAATCATGGCTAATTTTCAAAGGGACAATGTAGGAACCTTTGACTTTGGAAGACCCCCTCCATTATCAGATCTATCTCACCCATTGTTTGGGCAGCTGCCACCACCCATAGGCTCTTATGACCCAAATTATTCTCAATATATGCCAAAAGAAGAGCCTCCAGCCAATCCATATGATCCAACAAACCCAAACATACCATCATCCACCCAAGTTGAAATCTCCATGCCACAAGCAAACCCAACCACTGCCACTCCATCCTTGGTTCATACCTCTCTGCTCCAAACCCCCTTTACCCAAAACACCTCACTATTCACCCCCTTCACTATTTCTGCTGCTCCCCAACCCAGCCTTCCAAATCCACCCATCTCCAAAATTAGTGCTAGCATCTTTGGCCAACCTCAAAAATATACAACAAGGATGCCACCCATGGGGCCAAGTAATCAACCTTTCATCACCCCCAGCTTGTTCACCACAGCCCAAAGCACAATCCCATCATTTCCATTAGGTCTTGGGAGCTCAATACCATCAACCACAAATCCACAAGCTACTACCTTCACTCCACAAAGCTATCAAATCCCACAAGCTACTGTCAATTTTCTACCAAGCTCCCAAGTGACCCCAGCTCCTGCCACCACTCTACCAAGCTTCCAAATCCAGCCACCAAGCTATCAAACCCCATCAATTCCATTCCCAAGCTTTCAATTCCCACCACCTCCACCACCAACTAATCCATTACCTCCTATTACCAACTACTTTTCAATGCCACTTCTAGGAGGTAATCCACCAATCCAGCCAACCACCAATTATTTGCAAATACCATCCCAAATGGGGGCACAACCCACATATATTGGTCAAACCCCACAAGCCCCCTGATCCTTTCCCCAAGCCTCACAACCATCTTATACTTTAACCCCACAAAGCAATCCATTTATCCCATAGCCAGCTTATGTTCCTCAATCCCAACATCAAATCCCATATCAACAGCAAGCCTCGCAGTACATGCAGCAATATGCGCCACCTCCCCCTCAGCAACCCGTCATCCACCATGCAGCTGCCTAAACAATGTACAATCCCTATCAGCAAATCCCTCACGGCCATCCATATTCAATGGCCCCATCTAGCGCATACCTACCTCAAGGCACTCCTACATTGGGGGCACCCCAGCCATCACCTATCAATTCAGAATGGGAGCAAATGAAGACAACTCTGAAAGCCATCCAAGAAGGGAATGATCCGAAGACATTCAAGTTTGAGAATGTGTGTCCTTACCCATTTGACAAATCCATTACCATGACACAATTTCCCAAACACTTTGAGGTACCCAAATTTGACAAATTCAGAGGAAAAGGAGACCCTATCACACATATCAAAAAATTTTACATGCACTGCCAGGACGTGGCATACAATGATGTCTTCCTCTTGTTCCTTTTTCCCAAAAGCTTGGTTGGACCAGCTCTTGAATGGTTTTACAGAATCCCCTATGGCACAATTAAAAACTTTGCTGAATTATTTGAGGCATTCGTAGCCCAATATGCCCATCTTGTAGAAACAAAGCTATCAATAGTTGATCTTGTCCACACCGAGCAAAAAGGTGGAGAAAGCCTTGCCGAATACCTACAAAGATGGCAAACCCTTACCACTCGCATATCCTGTACCTTGCCAGAATGCCATGTGGTGAAAATGTTTATTGATAATGCCCATCCTAGTTTGGCTCACCACATGACCATGAACTATCTACAGACCTATAAGGATATCAAAGAGAAAGGAATGATCCTTGAGCAAGGACTCATTAAAGATGGTGTGGTCAAGATTTACAAAGAGGCCAACCAAAATCAATCACATTCCAATGACAAGTGTAGGTATTGGAACAAAAACAAGCATGTTGCAACATATGGGGTTACTGACACCAGACATGTGAATATTGTTGGTCCTTCTCAAAACCAGTCTAACCCACCATATCAAACAAACAACCAACAAGCTATCAATTACCAACAACGGGATAACCAAAGCTATCAAAACTACAATACAAGACCCAACTTTCAAGGGTCTAACAATCTAACTAATGCCATCAATGTAGCTGCAGGGCAAAAGCCCAGATTCCAACCTGCACCTAGAAACTATATACCCCTTGGTGAGCCATTGGATGTTATTTTTGAGAAATTGGCTAAGGAAAACCTCATCTAATTTCCTCCTACCTAGCAAATTGATCCAAGCCAATCCAAAGATGCATTGTACAAGGACAATGAGTATTGCAAGTTCCATAGGGTAAATGGTCACACCACCCTCAGATGCATGAAACTGAAAGATTATGTGCAGGACCTCATTGATCGAAAAGAAATCACTATTGGTGCCCAAACCTCTCCCAATGCAGGCTTACAGATTTATCAAAATGCTTTTCCTCCACACAACAACCAAAATCTTGGAAAAGCACCTATCCAAAACAACACCAACAACCGCCAACCAAATCAACAACATGGGAAGAACAATGACCACACTTCATCCTATATAGACTATGGTAGCCTTATAGGTTGTATATCTGAGAAAGAGCTTTCTGTCAATGTTATCAATATCTGAGGACTAGACAATGAGTGTGCAGTCACCACTCGAAGAGCACAATTTAACATCGCAGGCCCACCAGTTTCACCAGCACCATTAGCTCCATCAAAAAGCTAGTACAATATCTTGGAACACCTTGGGAACATGCCAGCCCAAATCTCCATTTTAGACCTTCTCCGCACTAGTCCTTTGTACAAAGACATCCTTGACAGTGCTCTCATAGAATCCTATGTCCCTTCTGATATCAACGCTACTAACTTTCATAATCTCATCGGACACCTATCCTCCTCATGTGCCCTATCATTCAAACCCACTGACATACCCACGGTCGAGCCAAATCACACCCTTCTGCTTCACATAGCCATCATGGTATCCAATTTTTTGGTGAAAAGAGTAATGATAGATAATGGATCAGCCTTGAACATTTGCACCCTAAAATTCATAAAACAAGCTGGGTATATTGAGGCAGCTATGATCGGTGAGGTTATCACCATCAAAGCTTATGATAACTTGGAAAGGACCACAGAAGGGACTATTTTGCTACCAATCAAGGTTGGGCCAGTGATCCAAGAGACAATTTTCCATGTTGTTGATCTAAACCTACCATTTAACATCCTCCTCAGTCGCCCATGGATTCACGCTATGAAGGCCGTTCCATCCACCTATCATCAGTGCATCAAATTTTTGCATTAGGGCACTGAGGTGACCATCCATGCTGATCCAGAACCCTTTTCTTACTGCAATGCAGTTGAAGCCTCATATACAAATCATTGCCCTAGAATAGACATCAGCACAGCCATCGCTAGCTCATCCCACACTTGTAATGTCGCAAAAACCATCCTCGCCTCCACCCTATCTACTGTAAAGATCAACAACAAAGGTTGTGGAGAATATAGTCTGTCAGATGCATTT
Organism: Cupressus sempervirens; assembly: GCA_028749045.1. NCBI lineage: Eukaryota > Viridiplantae > Streptophyta > Pinopsida > Cupressales > Cupressaceae > Cupressus > Cupressus sempervirens. The sequence goes on from CM053792.1 coordinate 619,013,688, forward strand.
GCTGTTGGAGCAATCCTACTTGATCCACATACCCATGGATGGCCAACATATCACAAAGCTAAGAAGATTCCACCTCCTCGATACAAACAGTTTGGCCCAACCACCTTTGTGTCCTCAAAAACCCCTCTTCATGAAGAGCTCACTCAAGATATCAACAATTGGTTACATAAGGATGCACCTCCAAGAAATCAAGTACGCCTTGATCACTTCAGCTAGAAGTATCCCCAAGAACATAAGCTCATCACTGAAAAATGGAACTATCAAGGAGGTGGACTAGGATTAGAAGAAAGGGGCATGCAATGTCCCATCGAAGCACATAAGTGGGAAACAAAGTCAGGTCTTAGCTTTGGCATACCCACAACTGGGGGCACCAATGAGAACGGTCACGCTTTTTCGAACATCCACCACGACCTTGTCGAAATAAAAGACATTCCTAAGGAAGTAGAAAAGAGAGCCTACGATGATATCCCAGACCAAATCTTCCTAGGAGACTCTGTTCTCTGAGAACTATCCATCCATCTCATTGACCTACCACTCGCTCATCCACAACTCATAGATTGGGACCAACCAAGTGTCATACATATTGATGAGTTCGCATCAGAGGAAGCTTCTAAGATTCATGGGAGCCAAAACTCCTCATAAGAAAACAAAGCCAGATTCTGCCTACATCTACAAGCTAGATCCCAAGGGGTATTTTGGAGAAAATCCCCAACCTAGTTTTGATACACCCAAAACTGGAACTAAGGTAAATCTGGGACTAGCTAAGGTAGCGAAGAGAACCCCTCAGCAAGAAAATCCAGAGCCACAAGTAGAACATGAGGATTTAGTATTGCCTCCTCAAGATAATCGACTAGAGGTTTCTTCTATTCTAATAGAGGATACTAGAGAAGTCAACATCGGTTCTTTAGAGATCCCTAGACTTGTCCACATTGCTGCATCCCTATCAGAAGACCAAGCTGACCTCCTCTTTGAGGTCTTAAGAGAGAATATTGGCCAATTTGCATGGTCATATCAGGATATGCCGAGACTTGATCCAAAGCTTGTAGTTCATCATCTTGCAGTTGATCCAAAGATCAAGCCCGTCAGACAAAAGCTTAGAAAAATGCACCCCAAGGTGGCATTACTGGTCAAAGCTGAATTAGAAAGAATGTTAGCTGCTAAGGTTATCTGACCTATCGACTACTCAGAGTGGATCTCCAACATGGTCCTTGTCACTAAGCCTTCTGGTGACATCAGAATCTACACTAATTTTAGAGATCTAAACAAAGCTTGCCCAAAAGATGATTTTCCCTTACCCAACATAGATATGATTGTAGATCTTACAGTTGGACATGAGATTCTGTCCCTTATGGATGGATTTTTTGAGTATAATCAGATCAAGATTGCAGAAGAGGATCAACATAAGACAACATTCACTACCCCTTGGGGAACTTTCTACTACACCATGATGCCTTTTGGCCTAAAGAATGCTAGGGCTACCTATCAAAGAGCTATGATAGCCATTTTCCATGATCTTATCCATAGCATTTTGGAGGATTATGTGGATGATATTCTAGTCAAATCTCACACCTTCATGGATCATCTCGCTGACCTCGACAAAGTCTTTGATAGGTTAGCCCAATATCATCTCATGTTAAATCCCAAGAAATGTGTCTTTGGGGTCACATCTGGCAAGCTTCTAGGCTTCATAGTTTCTAAGCGAGGTATAGAGATCGACCCCAAAAAGGTCAAGGCTATCTTAGACATGCCTCCTCCCCAGACACTGTGACAGCTTTTCTCTCTTCAGGGAAAGCTTCAATCCGTCTGACGCTTCATCTCCCAGCTTGCAGATAAGTGTACACCATTTTCACATTTACTAAAGAAGGATGAGAACTTCAAGTGGGATCCTTTATGTCAGCGCAGCTTCGATCAGCTCAAGCAGTATCTCACCAATACCCCTATCTTGGTTCCACCAGTTCCTGGTCATCCCTTGATCTTGTATATATCACCAACACCTACTGCTCTAGGGGCACTTCTAGCACAACATGATGATTATAGTAGAGAGAGAGCCATCTACTATATTAGTAGAACCCTAGTTGGTTATGAACTCAATTATACTCCTATGGAAAAAGCTTGTTTGGCAGTTATTTTCTCAACTCAAAAGCTTTGCCACTACATGCTAAGTCATACCATCCAACTAGTCTCCAAGATTGATCCTCTCAAGTATATGCTCTCTAGAATAGCAGTCACAGGTCGGCTAGCAAAGTGGGTTATGCTACTAAGTGAGTTTGACATCCAGTATGTGGACAGAAAGGAAATCAAAGGGCAAGCTATAGCAGATCACCTAGCTGATGCACCTCTAGTAGATGCATATCCTTTGCTCACAAAATTCCCAGACGAGCATATCTGCCTAATTGAAGAACAGCCCCCATGGAAGATTTATTTTGATGGCTCATACACATCTCATGGATCAGGGGCAAGAATATTATTAGTTACACCTCAGGGAGATTATATTCCAAAAGCCTTCAAGCTACAATTCCCTAGCACCAACAATATTGCAGAATATGAAGCTCTTGTAGCAAGATTAAAGATAGCTATAGAATGGAATATCACTGAGTTAGAAATCTTTGGCGATTCCCAGCTCATCATCAAACAAGTCTTAAATGAATATCAAACCAAAGATGAAAAGCTATTACCCTACAAAGAGCTAGTTGATCAGCTGACCCGGCATTTTACAAAGCTTCAGTTTACACAAGTGCCTCGAATGCAGAACAAGGCAGTAGATGCCATGGCCACTATCGGCTCACTCTTGGAAATTCCCCAAGAAGCTACACAGTATGAGTTTTTAGTCGAGCAGCTCCTCACACTTGCCTATGTGAATGAGGATTCAAACCATGTTTGTATCTTGGTTGGTCCCCAATCCCCTTGGTACCATAAAATTTACGCTTACCTTAACAATGGTATCATATCCCCTCACCTCACATGCACCCAATGCCAAAACCTTATTCAAAAATCATCTTGCTATGTCATCATAGCCAATACCCTATATCGTCGGGGTTATCATGATACCCTCTCTTGATGTTTAGATGAAAATGAGGCCACGATGGCATTAAAAGAAGTACATTTCAGACTTTGCGGTGCCCACACGAGTGGTATTGTCCTAGCATGACAAATCCTTAGACTAGGTTACTATTGGCCTACCATTGAAGAAGACTCCTGTGACTTTGTTAGAAAGTGTCTCCCATGTCAGCAGCATGCAAATCTCGTGCACGCTCCAGCACAAGATCTACAGCCTATTGCACCACCTTGGCCTTTTGCTTGTTGGGGCCTTGATCTAGTTGGAACTATCGCACCTCTCTCATCTGATGGAAATAAATGGATAATAATAGCTATAGACTATTTCACTAAATGGGTGAAAGTGGTCCCCCTAGTCTCAGCTATAGGAGTCCAGGTCTCCAAGTTCATCTTGTACCACATTGTTTTCCACTTTGACATCCCATCCACCATCTTCACTGACCACGGAGGTAACTTTGAAAATATCAACATGGAAGAATTATGCACTTCCCTCTACATCCATCACCACTTTTATAGCCCATATTTCCCACAAGGTAATGGCCAGGCAGAGGCAACTAACAAAACCCTCCTCAAAATCTTAAAAAAAGTTGTCAATGATTCCGACCGCAATTGGCACCTACAAATAAATTCAGCTCTATGGGCCTATCAAACTTCCTTTCGTACATCCACAGGCACAACTCCATACTCCCTAGTCTATGGTGTCGAAGTGATATTACCTAGAGAAGTCAAACTTCCCTCACTACGCATATCTTTGCGAGGGCAAATATCAGATGAAGAATACAGAGTAGCTCAAATCACCTAGCTAGATCTCTTAGACGAGAAGCAACAACAAGCCTATGATCATCTCATAGTCTATCAAACTTGTCTCAAAAGAAATTTCAACAAGAAGGTGCTTCCACAACATTTTCAGCCAGGTGACATGGTCCTCAAAGAAAACATGAAAGTCCAAGCAGATTGAGAAAAGAAAGGCAAGTTTGAACCTACATGGCTTGGTCCTTATGTTGTCACTGCTTCCTTTGACTCTGAAGCCTATCAGCTATCTACACCGGAAGGAGAACTCTTGAATGATCCTACTAACATCATTCATCTCAAGAAGTTCTATGCTTGAAGATCCTTGGTATACCCAGCTTTTGAAAAATTAAAAAAAATTTTAAAAATAGTAAAGAGAAATAAGCATCCAATGGTGGAAACTTGGCAATTCAGGTGCCTTGGATGGGTACCTTGGCGAAAACCTGGTAATTCAGGCACCTTGTGTACTAAAGACTAATCCATTATCTATCACTATCCTATCCCTCCTCCAGCCACCTACCATCCCATAAAACACCTGCTTGTTCCCTTGGTGTTCCAACCAAATATCCAAAATCTGATGAAGCTTGTAAATACCTCCTATACAGCTTGTAAAATCTTGTACCTCAGCTTGTAAAAACTTGTACCAAAGCTTGTATTATACCTTGTAAATCTTGTACCATACCTTGTATAACCAAATCTTGTCCAAAGCTTGTACCATATTCTAGCTTGTAAATAATCTTGTATCCTAGCTTGTATCCTATCACATGCACACAAAGAACCCCATTTTCACTTAAGCTTTTCGCAAACCATCTACCTATCCACCTATCAACTATTATAGACATCCCATGCTTCACAAACATTTCCATCTCACAAAAAACAAAACATGAACAAACTTGTACATTTGTAACATATCTTGGTCTGTCAGCTTGTACATCCTCTTTAGCTTAGTACCATTGTATCTATCCAGCTTTTGTGTTAGTTCATCCTTGGTCAACATCTTGCACACATCGCACACCTTGGTTAGCTATTCCAATGCATCTTTTAGCTAGATTTCCTATCACCAAAGTGTTATCCTTCTTAGTTCAGCTTGCCAGACGCATCACTCATCCAAATCCACTAGCTTAGGTGCTCTCCGATAGGTCCTTACAGGATATAGCTTTCCTCATGTCTGATCTTGGTCCGTTAGTACCTCGTCCTACCCATCTCGTTGGCACACAGTTCTCTTTTGGATTTTTGCTTTCTTTTGATTTGGGATCTTCCCTTTTGGGTCTTGAAATATCTTTTCCAAGAAATCTTCTTGTTCCCTCCTCAAGGTTGCCATGATCTTCCATATCATGGTATGCTGCGAATGGGGCAATTAGAGCGTAAGGTCTTGATTAGGTCTTTTGCTTGTTTTCTTTTTCTGCTTGTGTGTTACCTAGTGTTGTTTCCACACTGCTTCCTTTGGGATTCATGTGTGATACTGGGGCAATCCTTGTGTGTTTGTTTTGAGTTAGTTCGTCAGTCCTTTGGACGGTTGGTGAAAAGGCCTTGATGTTCTTGGTAACCTTGCAATTAACCAATAGTCCTATAGCAAATTTAGTGCTCAACTACATGGTGGTACTTCTCTTTGAAGTATCCCCCCGCTCAAAAAGCTTCAATGGATTCCCTTCATCTTCATTATCCCCCATCCATATCCAGTACCTATCCTAGCTTATGCATCAGTATCTCTTTGTATCACTCCTCACGCTTAGCTTTAGGGATCCACAATCCTAGTCTTAGGGATCCACCAATCAAATCAATCCACCAAGCCTCATCTTTCAAGATCCACAATCCTAGTCCTAGGGATCTTCGAAACCCATCTTCCGCCAATCTAACTCTTTGAAATCCTGTTGCATCAACTTTATAATCCCCTCATCCATCTCCCTATCCTGGATTCATTTTTATAGCGCTCTGCTCCTCCATCTCCCCCCAATCCTGGAAAGTCTTAAGCTTGCTTTACTCTTGTGCCCCTGATTTCCCTTTATCATTCTCTCATAGTGAGAGTTTGAGCTAATTCAGCCCCTTCTCTTTGCCAACTTGTGTCTTAGCTCATCTCAATTTTTTGTACTTTTCAAGAAGTCGTCGAGCCTCGCTTTCTCTCCCCGTCGCCTTCTTGAGGGGGCATCATCTAAGTCTAGTCTCTCCTCTTCTTATCCGAGACTGGGGCAACCTTGTTACCAAAACATCTTCTTTGTGTCGTCTTCATTCAAACTTTTTTGAAATAGTGTTGTCTCAACACTATGTCAAAGAGGGGCAAAATGTAGACACCTAAATTTGATTACACCACTTTGGTAATCTAATTTAGCCATCTCTAAAGGCATCATTAATTAAATTCCTATTTAATTAATCCTTTTCTATCCCCTAGCTGATTAATTTAATTAATCATCTATAGTCCCAATTGATAAATCAAATAATCTATTATTTATCAATTAAATCCTTTTCTCCTATCTAATTCCAAAAATCCCCATTTATTAAATAAATCTATTTGATAAATAAAATCCTCAAATTCAAAAACCCCTAACCTATCTCTAATCCTCCATTTAGCCTAATCCACCCCATCCACCCATACTAACCAAGCTTAGCCACTAACTCACCCACCCTCATTAATGCCATCCACTTGCACATCTCTAACATTCCTAATCTAATCCTAAACCCAAGCCTAATCCACTCCCTAATGTTGTCACATTCCCTAAACAAGTTTAAGACTTTCCTAAACCAAATCAAAGTCTCCCCTCAAAAATCCCAACCACCAAGTCATGAGTGCTCTTACAAACCATAAAAGACTCTTACAAGCCCATTCATGACTCTTACATCCATCTTCCACACTCATTCCTCTTACATCCCTCTTACATACTCAACCCCACTCATCATGCCTTTAACCAACCCTTTACCCTACCCTCTCACACTCATCCTCCTTGTGACAAGTGTCACCTTCCCATTGGTGCTAAATAAGCACAATCCATGTGCTCCCCTTTGAGTGCATCTTAGCCCTCCTTAACCATCTCCCCATCTTTGCATCTAAGCCCTCCATCCCTCTACCCCTTGGCCTATAAATTGAATCCCATCCCAAGCCATTTCATCAACAATATTTGAGCTAAAGTTACCATGCTATTTTGAGAACCAAAGCCATCAATCTTACCCTTATAATGCCAAATTGAGAGCTCACAAAGCTACCAATTTTCCATTACCCGCCTCCATTGAAGTAGCTTTTGATCATCTTGAGCATACATCCACATCAAAGGACACATCTACAAAATCAAGAAAGCATGGAGTCTTTTCTCTTGTGAGGTTTGCACTTTTTGTTTGTTTTTCTTTGTCTAAACATATATGTGAATTTAGTTTTGGTTTGTGAATGTTTCTCTTATTGTTAATGTTCTTTGCATTCTAGATCTTGTTCTACACTAATCAGTTCTCATGGTCAATAATTTGTTGAACATATGAAGGATGTTCATGATCAAGTGAATATGGCATTGGAAAGGAGAGCATTGAAGTACAAAAAAGCCAAGTAAAAAGCCAGGAGAGATGTGAAAGTATAGTTTGATGACTTGGTGTGGGTCTACTTGAAGAAGGAAAGATTTCCAAAGGGAAAGAACACCAAATTGCTGATAAAAAAGATTGGTCCATGCAAGGTTCTGAGAAAATTGGGAACAAATGCATATGATGTTGAAATTCCAACACACCTTGGCATCTCACCAATCCTTAGCATCTCTAATCTCACACCTTATAAAGGTGATGTATATGAAGGAAAGGGAACATATTTGGAGGAGTTTGAAGAAGATATTGAAGCACTACCTTCCCATGCAAGAAAATAAGCAAAAATGATCTTGGATGCTAAGGTCATTAAGAAGACTAGAAAAAATATCTACAAGAAGTATTTGGTAAAGTGGGCAAGTTATCCTTAAAAAGAGGTTGTTTGGATGGATGAAGATGATATGAAGAGGCATGACACAAGTTTGTAAGAACTCATATCAAAAGGACTTGAGATTAATGAACCCTAGGAGTATGGTGTAGGAGCACACTCCTTTGAATCTTCATCAAAGGAATAATGAATTAAAACTCTCCTTATGATGTTTTTCATAAGTCCTAATTGTAAGGCCAAGGGATACAAGATGCATTTATAAATCTTGTCATCCACCTTGGGTCAAGGGACAATTTTATCCATTTGATGATAGATATAGCAATATAGATGTTAGGAGATAATAAATAACGTTTTAAACATGTTCTCCAGCTTCTAGTATGTAAGACATAATTACAAGTTGTTTTGCAATTTTTTGTAAAAAGTTATCAAAGTTACTAATTAGCAACTTTTACATTTTTGTTGCCTCAATTGAAAAAACAATCCAAAACACCTTTTGGTTGGAAGAAATAATAGGATATACTAAAATAGGACGGAAATAATTTCCTATGATAGATTGGAAGAAGTATTGTATGGAGGAAGAATTGAATCAATTGAAAAACTATATTTTTGGTGTAATTTTACTATTTTTTGGGTGTGTACAAAATTGTATAGCCTAACAACAGAGGGAGGGTTACATGGTTGGATAGAGGAGTTATATTTATTATGAATTTGGTTTGAGGCCATGACACAAAATAATAATCCAAATAGCAGGTTTGAATGCCTTGTTATGGACCTGTACCTAGGGTTTCATAGGGTTTTTCTCATATCTTGCAAACCATCTTTGGGAAAAATCTGATCTTTGGTGATTTGAAAGTTATGAAAATATAATTTAAGAATTTGGTGGTTGAAGTTTGTAAAAATTTTGGTTGCTAGAGTTATTAGCCAAACCCTAGGATAGGAATCTCCACTCTTAGTGTAAGGGAGATTGAATTCCACCTTGAAAATTAAAGTACACCTTGAATACCTATTGTTCTTAGGATTTTCACAAGTAGCCAAGTTGAAAGAGAGATTATGAGTGTGGACTACCTTGTGGAGTCTCATTTTATCTTGGAGTAAGATATTTGGATCCTTTTGTCCATTTTTAAACCTTTCAATATTATTTAAATAATAGATAAATTGGGGATCTACACCAAGTGGTATTAGAGAAATGTAAGATATTTGCAAGAAGACAAGTTGATAATATGAAAGATAGTGAAGATGTGGAACTACTTGGTAGAATGAAAAAATGTTGAATTGTTGAAGATTATTAAAGAACATGATGCTAAGAAGAAATTAATGAGGAAGGAAATGGAAAATATTAAGGAACAAGTCAAGAAGGGAAGTAGTGAAAATTTTGGTTTTGAAGAAGAGGTTAGGGATGGTAAAGAACTTCTACAGGATGAAGAAAAAGAGATTCCTACAGACTAGAGGCTACTTATGAGGACTTTGAAATCCATGGAGAGAATAAATATGGATGGTAAGTTTTACCTACCTATATTTAGTGGGAAGGTGGACTTTGATGAAGTCATGGATTGGCTTGATGCTCTAAATAGTTTCTTTGACTATGAGGAGATACCTAAACATCAAATGGTGAAAATTAAAAAATCCAAGTTGAAAGGACCAGCCTTGACTTGGTATAATTTCATTTAATCAAAAAGAGTGAAATTGGAGAAGAATCCCATAGGTACATGGAAAAGGATGGAATCCTTAGTGAAGGTGGCTTATGTTCCTGAAGATTATGAAGTGTAACTTCATACCAAGAGACAAAATCTAAGGCAAAAAGAGATGGATGTCTCTAGTTATATAGATGAATTTTATAAAATTTCCATGAAATCCAAGATGGTGGATCTTGAGAGTGTTAAAATTGCAAGGCATATACAAGGACTGAGACTTAACATTCAAAATGAATTGAGTCTATGCTCTCCTTATACTATCCAAGAATGCTTTCAATTAGCATTAAAAATTGAAGGAAAAAATCAAAATAGGACAAGACCAAAGTGGAAGAGGTAGAGGCCATAAGGAATTAAACAATAGAGGGAGAGGGACAAACCATGGGAGAGGACTAAATAATAGATAGTTTTCTGACAACAACAAAGAGAACAATTAGATAGAAGGAAGTTCTAAAGGATCTTCAAGAGGGAGAAGAGGAGACTCTAGAGGGATATTTGGAGGAATAATTTTAGGACCTCTAAGATTCTATAGATACAATCAAGTAACTAGATAGAAAGAAACCAAGTAACTAGATAGAAAGAAGAGTTTCTTTGAGTAGAGAAGATGACTATCAAGGAGATCAATCATTAAAATCCTATGTACAACCTTAGGAGGGGGAAAAATTGACAATGAGAAGAACCTTGCTAAGAAAACCTACCATCAAAGAAGTACCACAAAGAAATTCATTATTGAGGGTATATCAACCATTCCCTTACAAAGTATCATGGCTCACAAATGGTCAAAATGATGCCATAGAAGAACAAGCTTCAATAGAGCTACAATTTTGAAAGTACAAAGGTAATGTACTTTGTGACATTGTTCCAATGGATGCTTTCCACTTGTTACTTGGGAGACCATGGCAGTGCTATGTGGAGGCACACCATGATGGGAGATTGAACACCTATAGCATCAATCACAATGAAGACAAGGTAACTTTCTTACCCATGTCTGATAATGCAAAGGAACAAATAGAATCAAATTTATTTTTTATAGGTGAGAAGGAGTTTCTAAATACTATCATGAAGGACAAATTTCCATGTTTTTCTTTAGTAATAAAACCATAGGACAAGAGGAAGAAGGTGGAAGCCCCTAAGATGGAAGAGATAAAGAGGAGAGTGGGTCCTAAGGAGGTTGCAAACCTACTTGACATGTATGCTAATATCTTTGCCACAGACATTCCAAGTACACTTCCACTAGTCAAGTAAGTGAATCATAATAGTGATTTTATCTCTAGAACATCTTTTCCACACAAGGTTGCTTAGAAACTTACACCTCATAAAAACAAGGAGATGGCATTGCAAATTCTAGAACTCTTGGACAAAGGGTTGATAGAAAATATTTTAAGTCCTTATGCAATTCCAACCCTCTTATCTCCAAAGAAGGATGGGACATGGAGGCTATGTATAGAATCCATGGCTATAAACATGATCATAATAAGGTATAGATTCCCTATGCCTAGAATAGAGGACTTGCTTGATCATTTGATTGGAGCAAGATATTTTTCGAAGGTTGATTTAAAAAGTAGATATTACTAGCTTAACATAAGGAGAGGGTATAAATAGAGAAAGAGTGAGAGAGGTAGGGGGTAGGGGATGGGATGCAGAGAGAGATTAGAAATATGATAGAAAGTGTGATAGAGAGAATAGGATAAGAGAAGGATAGAGGGGGATATGATAGAGAGAGAAGGGGAGAGGGAGAGGGAGAGAGATGGAGGGAATGTGAGAGAGAAGGGGATAGGAGAAAGAGAGAGGGGGGATAGGACAAAGAGAGAGAGAGGGAGAGAGAGATTATGGGATAGGATAGAAAGAGTAAGAGAGATAGAGAAAATGTTTGTTTGTCTGAGAGAGAGAGAGAGAGAGAGAGAGAGAGAGAGAGAGAAGGATTAAGGGATATTATAGAAAGAGAGAGAAGGGGATAGGATAAAGAGAGAGGGTGATATGATAAAGAGAGAATGTGTAGTGTCTCCCATGTTTTCATTCTACACCTTGTTATTTTGGTTTCAAGAGATACTTTGATACCCATGTTTGAGGATATTCAAGATGACATTATGGTCAGATACTTTATTTTGATTTAGCAATATGATAGATGTTAGATGCTATGTTGTTCTATTTGATCATATCTACATGACGATATCGACTGATGTGACATGATGCTTTATGATGATATCTAGTTATTTTGTATTTGAACATATAGTGTATTTATGATTATATGATGGACTTATTGGATTCTGGATACTATGATTTGTTGCTACAACTATTTACTTCATTCTTTTTTTGAGATTTTTTATGATGTAGTGAGTGATTTAAATGAATGATTTTAATGTGATTTAATGCATTTATTGTGTTGGCTATACTATTACTATATGCAATTGCCCCTGATCATGTTGTTCAATGTGCAGGATTTATATCCGCAATAGTGGCACGTGGAGTTAGTGATTTGGCTATTCTTACCTAGCGAATGTCATCCCTGTATGGTTGATGTATCTTATTTAATTGATTAAATAAACCCTCCACTAATTCAATGATTTTGGACTCATTTTCATTATGTGATTAGACCAGTGAGTGTGTATATGCATTTTTGAGATGGGGGATTTGGGGTTTTGTGCTATTATGCTGACCATTTTTGCATATGGACTCAAGACCTAGATTTTATTTGATATTTATGGATTTTTTACCCAAATAAAAAATGGTTTTTAATTTAAATTTTTTTGACATTTTGGGTTTTCACCTCGATTTGCATACTGACCTATTTTTTCTAGTTTTCTTGGCACTATAGTTGGTCATGGATCTAGATTATCCATGGGATATCTTTCTAACCCTTGATGTATTTTATTATTGCATTAGGATTCATGCCAAATTTTTAATCCTAGATATAAGATAGTTTAGTGATTTGTTACTTGTGTCTTTTCATTTCTCATCCAACCCTTGTTATTTATGATCATCATGTAGTTGGTGTGCCCACACATGAGCACATGAGCATGCACTTTTTGGATTCTTGCAAGACATAAGATCTCAATTATTTTTTAGTTGAGCTATGTTCATTGGGGTTTGGTTGGGAAACTACATTAGCTATGGGTACTCATCATATGATGAACATGGGTATGTAGGGTAAGGTCAGTGGAGGGGCTTCCATTGTAGACACCAACTATGTTGATAAGGTATACATGAAAAAGTTTCTAATAAGTGATAACTAAATAACTTCATGGGTAATTAAATAAGATAATAACATACATTGTCTGCATGGCTTAGTTAGGGACACAACACATTGGCCTCTTGAGGGAATACCAAGGGGAACGGTTTGTAACAATGTTGAGCTTGGGAGTCTTGGCCTAGTTTTTAACTTTTAATAAATTTGTTGCATTTCATGATGAAGACCTAGTGGATTCATGATTTAAGAAGTAGGGTGTGTTAAAAACCCTAGATGAAAACCTTAAGTTTCATGAAACCATTATTGTTTATGCCTTGGTTTTCCAAAAAATAGGAGAGTATGGGTTTATTTTGAAAAATATGCAAGAAGATTTTTGCTTTAGAAATCCTTTTTATTTTTCTACATATTTTGTTTTTAAAATACTTTCCCAAAAATCTTTTGCTTCTAACTTTTATTTTTAAATCATGGTTTTAACCTCATGTTGAATCACTAGTGTTCTTCAAAAGTGTTTTAATCATAGTATGGTCTACTTTTACAAACCATTGATTAAAGAAAGATCAACGATGAGTGCTTTCTTGTAATTTGAAAGTGTTCAAGTTTTAGCAAATGTTGGGAAGGGTCCACATGACACATAGCCCCTAATGATGATAATGCCTTAATGAGCCATTTCATTAGATAAATTGGGTAGCTAGGGCTATTTAAAATAATATTATGTTGCACTGTAGATTGTCTAAAGATCAATGATCAACACTTTCTTGCAATTTGAAGATATGCAAACTTTATGAAATATGGGGAAGCACCTTAATGACACATGTATTTGATGATGTAATTTTTTTAATGTGTCGCTAGGATGGAAAAGTGTTAGAATAGTTGAAAAATGTTTGAACACATGGCAGGTTAACTCGTGCTGAGTAGGTCTCAAACAAAGTAAATCTTATGGAATTGTTGATCATGTGGAGATCAATGTGTTAGTCCTCAAAATTGCACCCACATTTTGAGCTATATCTTAGGCAAAGAGGAAGGGCATGTCCATGACTATAGGGCAGATGCATTACTGCAGGTTAAAAGAGAGTCATTCATGCCCAAGGCAATTCCATATTTTTAAAGGAGGGGGGAGCATCCATGGTATTAAAGGGGAACAATTGGCATGAGAGGAAAGTATAGCAGGGCTCCATGGTTGAAGAATAACTGCATCAGATGGTTGTAGTCTATTTATCCCACATTACGAATATGGAAATCATCTTGCCTTTTTATAAATTGATGGACTCAATAACAATGTGTCTTCAAAGACATGACCTTTCAAAGCCAACGTAAAGTTTTATGGGGCCCCAATGATGACATCAATGTTTTGATTGTCAACCTAAAGAGGATGGGACATGTGGTGACTTTGGGAGGTATCCGTGTGATTGGGAATCAAATTTCATTGCGATCTAATGCTACAATCATCATAATATTATAAGAGGCAAAATATTCATTTGCGATGCTACGATTATCATGGGATTGTGGCACAATTTTTAAGATTCCCTAATGTTACAATTTCATCGTAAGATCAAGATGGTTGCGACATCAAAAAATTTAGATTCAATGTCATCATGTGGTAGGAAGCCAAATTTTGAGGCTCTCTAATGTTACAAAATTGTTCATATCAAGAGATTGCACAATGATTTTCAAAAGCTTGTGATGTTATGCAAATGGGGCCCTTGTTGTATGGTCAGGAAATGGAGTTATAAGGGATACAATATTAAAAAAAAATTGTAATATCATGGAGTTCATTTCAAACATTGACGATGCTCTAAAATGTTATCTTGTCATGAGATCGGGGGTAATACAAAATGGAGGTGAGATATTATAAAGACATAGTATGAGGGGCTTTTCATAATATTAGAGTGGGAAATGATTAAGAAATTCATTTCAAATGCATGATTAATGTGGGCCCCACTCAAGCATTTCAACCAATGGAGAATGGACAGGTGGTAGTGGTTGATTGAAAAATGAATAAAAATTAAAAGTTCAAAGATATTCAACATGAAGATGTTGAAAAAATTATAAATTGAATAATATTATATAGTTTGGACTATATAGTTTTATTTTTATGTTCATAATCTAGGAGCCATAATTTTGAATTAGTCTTAGAGGCACAATTTATATCCAAAATATGAAGTATGATATACTACAAAAAATAGGAGAGGATGCACTTTCATTTCTAGGATCAAATTTTGTGTAGGTGTGAACCAGAAGTAGCTATAGGGGGATTTGTAATTTTGAGGGGTTTCTCAGTGAAAAGTGCAAATTTATTATTAGAGATGAAATTGCAATCAGATATGGCTAGTTTTTTATCAATTTTGATCTCATCAGAAAATTAAAGGATGAATTGAATGTTTTGAGGGTGGTTGGAAGTAATTGTGTTTTTTCCCAACACAAGTTGATTTCACAGCAAAAGTAGATGTGACCAGCTAAATCAAATTTTGAGCCTCCAACTTAGATTTGATTTGTTTTTGATATGTTCTCCATGAGATATTTTGTTAATTTTTTTAATGAGATATATCAGATATTTTGCTACATCATTTATGATCTTAATTTCAAGTAGTTGAAGGAAGTTAAGTTTCAGCAACATTAGATTGAAGACATTTCTAGGGGGGCACATGTTATTTCAGCTTCTAGACCTAGAAATATCTTCTCTTCTATATATTCTTCTTCTCTGCTCTTTGTAAGGGTTCCAATTCTTTGAGATTTTCTCATAGTTGTGATACCATTTTCTCAGTGTTCCTATATTATGAATAGCAGTATTGTATTTTTTTTGAGGCATTTTTAGATATACAGTCATTTCTTGGTGTTCTCTTTTGAATTTTGGCATATAGATGATGTATTGTTTTCAAGGAAATTAATACAAGAGCTTCATTTATTTTAGATTCATTTTGATTCTTATTTCCTACTTCTATTATCTGTAATGTTTTGTGTTTAAGAACTAAGAGCTTGAACTCAATTGCAATCCCTTAAGGTTGTATGTTAGAATAAACTTGCTATTGGAATAAAGATCCATGTAAATTCTTGTTTACATTGATAGGGTTGTAGATTATACCAGGAGGATATCACCATAAAAATGAGAGTTTTTATGAAGATTGATGTCTATTTGGAAGTCAAATAGATAGATCATATGTCTGAATATATGAGTATATTAGGATATCCATCTGTGTGTTAAGGTTTAGTTGAAGCCCAATGGATAAGGGACAAGTCATCTTGGAGATTGCATACCTGGGTTGTGTTGAGATCCAAATTATTAATCAAATATCTTTCCCTTTATGTTTAAGGAGCTAAAGAGTTTTCCCTCACTTACTTTATTAGGTCCATGTGCTCTGTTATTAGCTATTTCACCTATGAATGCTTGCATAAACATAGAAGATTAAGGGATTTTATCTATTATTGAGATTTAGTTATATGCCTTTACACTGGTACCATATAAAGAATCTGAGGTCCACCCACCTAGGTCTCACAAAGCCTAAAAAAGAAGAAGGAATTATCCTTATAGTTGGCCCAAGATTGTAGTCAGGTGCATCCATTATAGGATTTTGCTAACCTTAGATGTATTGGTCTAGTTTCTTGGTTATTTTCAAAACTGTTAAATCAGGAGCCAACAAAATGGCAACTCTACTGGGGAAGACACAATGAAATCATTATAGTAGTAAGAAATTGTAAGTTGTTTATCATCTCCATGCTAGATTTCTATCTCTCAATTGTGCCTTATTCATTATAGTAGTAACTTTGAAGATTAGTAATAGATAAGTGAACACAAAGTGTTGTTGTGCATTTAAGGGTCAACAATAGGTTTTCTTTCACTTTGTTAAGGGTGTCAAATTCTAAGGTTGTGTGTGATTTTTTAAATAATTTTTGTAAATTTTGGACTAGCTTGTTGTTTTGTGCAAGCTGAAAAAATATTTTCTCACTTAGTGAGTGGTGACTCAAAGTTATATCTCTGCACTAGTGCAATTGTGAAGTTGAGGGTATTGTGAAGGTTGTAATAGTTGGAATGAAAATTTGAAGAAATCATCTCAGGCCCTTGGCAATAGTTGTAAAGAAAATGGGTGATGTTATGCAAGAATTACTAAATAAAGACAAGATTTGAATCTTCTGTTGTTCATAGAATTGAAGATGTTTTCAAGCATCACATTTAAGGTATTTCCTCTTTCTTGAGATTTCTTTTTAGGAGAGTAGGTTATATGAAAGGTTTCTCCATCAACTGATATTTTAGCACTAAGAAGGAGAAGTGTTTAATGCATCCCAACATATTCTATGAAAGATTATTTTAGAAAGTGTATTTACATCTGGGAATATGTTAGAGATTTAAGTTGGTAGATGAATTTTCAGATCTACTACAAATTATAGATTCTAAAAGTTATTTTGGTGAGTTGTAAGTTTGCAAGAGATGGTAGATTTCTTTTCACCTAGTTTGTAGTCCATTGACCAAAATCATAGATCCTTTTCTACCAAGAGATACATGCCATTATGTTTCAATGGTATCTATGGTTTCCCAAATGTCATTCCTAATGATATTATAAAACTTTTGCACAAATTTAGTGGGAACCATATTGTTTTAGCTAGTCAGCATATTCAAGTTTTCAGTGATTTGATGGGTGACTATGAGATTGCTCATGAGGATCTGCACATGAAATTATTTTTTCAAACTTTAGAATGTGATGCTAGAGATTGGTTTTCCTTTTTGCCAACATGTTCTATATCATCTTGGAGTGAGTTGCATTCAGCCTTCATGGAGCAATTTGGAGAAAGAGTAAGCATATCTTATTCATATAGTAAATTCTTAAAGATTCATATTGAGAATGATGAACTTGTTCCTAAATTTAATATCAAATTTGTAAGAACCTTGAATAAGATCCCTAAGAAATGTAGACTAGAGGATCAAGTATGCCTAATAGTTTATCTTGGTACATTTGACAAGAAAATGAGTTATTAGTTAAGGGATAAAGAAACCAAGACTTTATATCAGGCTTTTATGACTGCTATGGATATCGAGAATAATTTGAAGTATGGACTTACTAGGAGTCATTTCTCCAAGGCTGCTTGCTTGCATAATGAAGTCAAAAATAAAGAACAATATCATGTTGAGTATTCAAATATAGATCAGTGTATATGTTCCCCTACTATTGTAGATAATCTTATTGAAAATTTTGAATAAAAAACATGTGATGTTGAAGTTGAAGTCACTTTGTTTCAAAGCAGAAATGATCTTATTCTTGCCAAATAGAGTGCATATGTTTGTAGTACTTCAGTAGTAGATGTTAAGGTTGATTCACTTGATAAGTTATATGTATAAGATTTAATTCTATTTGTTTCTTCTCCAATCGATGATTTCCTTTGTATTAAGAATGTAACTAATCATGAAGTTGCAAAGAATTCATCTCAGTTTTATGTGGATGAAGAAGCTAAAAGTTGTGTTTCAAGTGATGTGAACAATGTTGTTGATCTGGTATATGATGAAGAGGCATCATATGAAGAAGATGATGAGAGTGGTTACTTGAATCAAAGTGAGGAAAATGATATTATATGTTCATCTTCATATGAGTTTGATGCTACTTGGGAAGAAGAGAGCAATGAGGAAAGTAAGTGTCCTTATTCAAGTGAAAGTATAATTTCTTTTTCTAAATCTGAAAATGAAAATGAAATTCCATCTTTGAGTTGTATAAACTAGCATGTAGTCAAAATTTTTGAAAAGGAATTATGTACACAATATGAGGACAAAGAGATTATTTGCAAAGATCAATTACCTAGTTGTATAGATGAATGTCATGGGGTTGTGTGTAACTATAATCATCAACATATAAGTAATTCTATAGTTACTGCAACAACACCTAGTGATAAAATAAGAGATTATTGGTGGATAAGTCATTTGAATCATCTTAGTGAAAGTGATGTGAGTAATATTGATTTATATTCCACATGCTTAATTGATGAAGTGGATGTTATGTCTTCAAGTAATGATGATGACGATTCTAATTTTTCCTCTTCAAATGCTAAAAATTCTCATGACAATGATGTCGAAAATGGTTTCAAGGTTTATACTAATGCTTTATATGATGAGGATTTTGATGATGATCAACCCATATTTTGTCAGAATGTTCAAAGAGGATCCTTGCATGGAGTTATCAATCCATTGTTTGAAGAGGACACGAAGGTTTCAAATTTAGTAGAGGATGAGTTTAATGGTGATACACTATCATACTATTGTAAGAAATCAAATTGTTCTTTTTCTAAGTGTGATAGTGAATATACTAATCAGCATTTCAATTGTGATGATGATGGCGAGGTGTTACATGAAATGGTTATTGAAAATTTGTATGCACCTTGCAAGGATTTTTATGATGAATGCTTTAATGTGACTGATTCATTTGTTGATTGCAAAGAATCAATGGAGAGCCCTGGATTGGTTTCAATCATTGATAAGGATAATGTGGGTGAGTATAAATCTGAGTGCTCATTTAATTGTCAACTGACTATGCATAAAGATACACATTTTCAAGGTGTGTTTAGTTTTTCTCCAAATTTTGATTGCATGCATAATTCATCTATTGAAGAAAGTTATTGGTTTGATCCTAGTATATTTGAGTATACTGACCCCTATTTTCATAGTGAGCATTATATTAAGAATGTCCCTAGTATGCACTATGAAAGTTAGGAAATTTATTTTGTTTTGCCAGCTGAGCTAATTGAGAATTCTGATCTATTTGGTAAAATTGATGGAAAAGTTTTTTCTAGCTTACCTTAGGGAGGCATAAATGAAAATCATGTTTTTGATAGAGGTAAGAGGTTTGGAGGAGTTTCGATGGCCCAGGGTCACCATCTTGTATAGTTAAATTAGTCTCCTTGTTTTCAATAAGTTTTTTGGAGAGCGTTTTTATTAGAGTGGTCTGATTCTTCTAGTGATCTAAATTCTTGCCATGCCCACAAGAGGTATGCATCCCTAGATAGAGCCTATGTTATTCCTCAAAATTGCACCCATGTTTTGAGCTATATCCTAGGGAAAGAGCAAGGGCATGTCCATGGCTACAGGGAAGATGCATTACTATAGGTCAAAAGAGAGTCATTCACACCCAAGGTAGTTCCACATTTCTAAAGGAGGGGGGAGCATCCATAGTAGGGAAAGGGAACAATCAACATGAGAGGAAAGTATAACTGGGCTCCATGGTTGAAGAATAGCAACATCAGATGGCTACAATATATTTATCCTACATTGGGAATATGACAATCATCTTGCCTTTTTATAAATTGATGGACTCAATAACAATGTGTCTTTAAAGACATGACCTTTCAAAGCCAGCATAAAGCTTAATGGGGCCCCAACAGTGATAGCAATGTTCTGATGGTCAACCCAAAGAGGATGTGACACTTGGTGACTCTGAGAGGTAGCCATGTGATCAGGAATAAAATTTCATTGTGATCTAATGCTACTATCATAGTAATATCATGAGAGGCCAAATGTTCATTTGTGATGCTACGATTATTGTGGGATTGTGGCACAATTTTTAAGGTTCCCTGATGTTACGATTTCATCGTAAGATCAAGATGGTCAAGATATCAAGAAATTTAGATTCAATGCCATCATGTGGTAGGGAGCTAGATTTGGAGGCTCTCTAATGTTACAAAATTATTCATGTCAAGAGATTGCACAATGATTTTCAAAGGCTTGTGATGTTATGGAAATGGGCCCCTTGTTGTATGGTTGGTAAATGGAGTTATAAGGGATATGATATTACGAAAATTTCATAATATCGTGGAGTTCATTTCAAATGTTGATGATGCTCTGAAATGTTATGTTGTCATGAGATCAGGGGTGATACAAAATGGAGGTGAGATATTATGAAAATGTAGTATGATGGGCTTGTTGTAATATCAAAGAGGGGAATGATTAAGAAATTCTAATATTTCAAATACATGATTAATGTGGGTGCCACTCAAGCATTTCAACCAATGGAGAATGGATAGGTGGTAGTGGTTGATTGAAAAATGAATAAAAATTAAAAGTTTAGAGATATTCAACATGCAGATGTTGAAAGGATTATAAATTGAATAATATTATATAGTTTCAACTATATAGTTTTATTTTTCTATCCATAGTCTAGGAGCGAGAATTTTGAATTAGTCTTAGAGGCATGATTTATATCCAAAATATGAAGTATGATATACTACCAAAACTAGGAGAGGATGCACTTTTCATTTCCAAGATCAGATTTTGTGCAGGTGTGAACCAGAAGTAGCTATAGGGGGATTTGTAATTTTGAGGGGCTTCTTAGTGAAAAGTGCAGATTTATTGTTGCAGATGAAATTGCAATTAGATATGGCTAGTTTTTCATCAATTTTGATCTCATTAGCAAATTAAAGGATGAATTGAATGTTTTGAGGGTGGTTGGAAGTAAAAAATTTTTTTGCAAGAACATGTTGATTTCATGAAAAAAGTAGATGTGACTAGCTACATCAAAATTTGAGAATCTAGCTTAGATTTGATTTGTACTTGATATGTTCTCCATCAGATATTTTGTTAATTATTTTAATGAGATATATCAGATATTTTGCTGCATCATTTATGATCCTAATTATAGGAAGTTGAAGGAAGTTCAATTTTAGCAACATCAAATTGAAGACATTTCTAGGGGGACACATGTCAAATTCAGCTTCCAGACCTAGAAATATCTTCTCTTCTATATATTCTTCTTCTCTGCTCTTTGTAAGGGTTCCAATTCTTTGAGATTTTCTCATAGTTGTGATACCATTTTCTCAATGTTTCTTTGTTATGAATAGTATTATTGTATTTCTTTTGAGGCATTTTTAGATATACAGTCATTTCTTGGTGTTCTTTTCTAAATTTTGGCATACAAATGATTTATTGTTTTCAAAGAAATTAATATAAGAGCTTCATTTAATTTAGTTTCATTCTGATTCTCATCTCCTAATTCTATTATCTACAATGTTTTGTGTTTAAGAACTAATAGCTTGAACTCAATTGCAATCCCTTAAGGTTGTATGTTAGAATAAACTTGTTGTTGGAACAAAGATCCATGTAAATGCTTGTTTACATTAATAGGGTTCTAGATTATACCAGGAGGATATCACCATAAGTATGAAAGTTTTTATGAAGTTTGATGTTTGTTTGCAAGTCAAATAGATAGATCATATGTTTTAATATATGAGTATATTAGGATATCCATCTGTGTGTTAAGGTTTAGTTGATGCCCAATGGATAAGGGACTAGACAGCATGGAGATTGGATGTCCTCTACTATTGCATACCTGGGTTATGATAAGATCAAAATTATCAATCAAATATCTTTCCCTTTATGTTTAAGGAGCTGAAGAGTTTTCCTTCACTTAGTTTATTAGGTTTGTGTGCTTTGTTATTAGCTATTTCACCCATGAATGCTTGCATAAACATAGATGATTAAGGGATTTTATCTGTTATTGAGTTTCAGTTATATGTCTTTACATTGGTACCATATAAAGAATATGAGGTCTACCCACCTAGGTCTCAAAGAGCCTAAGGAAGAAGGAATTATCCTTATAGTTGGCCCAAGATTGTAGTCAAGTACATCCATTATAGGAGTTTTCTAACCTTAGATGTATTGGTATGGTTTCTTGGTTATTTTCAAAATTGTTAAATCAAGAGCCAACACAATGGAGAGCACTTTCTCACTTTATGAAGATGTTTGATGTTTAAATAAAGTGAGGAAGCACCTTCATGACACATGGTTGGGTGGGGTCAGTAATTTAAAAAGTTTCCTGGTAATGTTGAGGTGGGAAACATGCCAAATGTCTTATGCTAATTCACTTAGAAGCCTATGTGTTTAATGAGTTGGATGGTGACTATGTAAGTGGGTTTGAAATATAAAAGAAAAATGTAGTAATTACAAAGGTTTTTCATGATTGTCAATCTTGCAAAGATTTATGATTAACACTTTTCTATAATTTGAAATTGCTCAAACTTTAGCAAATGTAGGAAAGTGCCTGGTTGATGCATGGTCTATTTCACTAAAGGGTAGCATAGTCATTTGGTTTTAAAGCTGAATTTTCTGATTTGTAAAAATAAGTGGTTAAATTTCAAATTCCACGGAGTGACATAAAATATGACTATTGGGGTGTTAATTTCAATTAATGTTGTTCCATGTGAGATCAATTTTGCAATAAGGGTGTTGAATTCTCATTATCAAACACTAAAGTTGCAAAATTCTCACAAAGTGAAGATTTTTAAGAGCTAAAGGTGTACTTTTTTGAGGGTTTGGAGTTGTTATTAACAATTTGCAAGGAGAGAAATAGGGAAATTGGGTGAGTATTTTGGATTTCTGAGAAATTAAGTAAGTATATTCATAGTAAGATAATTATTAAACATGCCTCCATGAAGGGATTTCTCAAGGAAAATAGATTACTTAAAATGAGATATGCATGATGATTTCTTAGAGAAAATACCACAATCCATGAATGAGCTTGCTAGGGGAAAAGAATTCATACCAAAGAACCCTAGGTTATTGGTCAGTGATGGTTTTTATGACAAAGAAAACTGGTTGAGAGATGTTGAAGTATCTGTTGGGGGTTTATAAAATTTTCATAAATGGTTTTCCAAAAGAAGACTTGATACCCCTCTAAATAATGTATGGAAATTTGACATTATAAAATTAATTATCCTAGGAGTTTTTTTTGATGATGATTCTCTTGAAATAATGTCAAATAAATATGATCCAATAACTAGAATAGTGAAGAATCATGTTGGTGATAATCTTTTATGGGTTTCACTAGAATTGATTAGAGATGTTTTCAAATTAAACCCTAACCATGCAATTCATGAGAAGATAGATATGGAAGACCTCTAGGGTAGGTATGATACATAGAAGGTACATTTAAGGGGAGGACCACTACAAGAATTTTTTTTAGGATAGGATCGTTACCCTTGGTTACATCAAATACTCTAGAATCATTGTTGAAAAAAATATTTCAACCCTAAAGCACAAACACTATATTTCTCTCTCTACAAGAT
Source organism: Cupressus sempervirens (assembly GCA_028749045.1). Taxonomy (NCBI): domain Eukaryota; kingdom Viridiplantae; phylum Streptophyta; class Pinopsida; order Cupressales; family Cupressaceae; genus Cupressus; species Cupressus sempervirens. The sequence goes on from CM053792.1 coordinate 619,037,314, forward strand.
ATTTGGCATGGATGAAGAAGATCGCATTCCTAGTTCTATTATTTTCATTATTTCTCAAACCCTTTAGTATGGTATGAGTTCTATTTTTGATTTTGCTACTCTCTTGGTAGAAGAGATTCATACTAGTTTAATGGGTATTAGAAGCCTTTTTGTTGGTACTCCATATTAATGTACATATGTTTGTATATGGGAGTTAACTTTTTCTCTAAAGAAGTGAAATTAGAATTTGGAAAATATGGAGAAAAACTCCCTATCTAATTGTGGAGTGTAGATATGACATGAGAGGTTACTAATACAAGTTTTTTCAAATTTGATAGGTACTTTGCCCCAAGGATTAGAATTTTGTTAGTAGGGGATAGCCCTAGGATACCTTGACCTCTACTAGAATTGATCAAACCGAAAGATCATGCCAAAGGGTTGATGGTAAGTCATAATTGGGGAGACATTATCTGATATGTAGTGTCCATTGTATTCAAAGTTTATGGTTTTCTTGGAAAACTACATGTGCTACCCTATCAAGTGCCTTTGAAAGTAGGAATTGTTGAGCTCCTGAGGTAGATAAGATCAGTGGAAGAAAGAGAATTGTTGAGAAAATCCAAAGGTACTTTTTTCTCCAAGTTACTATTGTGCACAGTATTGTTTTTGTCGAAAAGGGATGGAGGCACTTGGAGAATTTTTTGGATAAATATCAAATGGCTCAATCCCATGCTCACTTTATAGACCCTAAGGGATTTTATGACTTATTTAGAGAAATAAATAAAGCCAAAGCTCATAAAAACATGGTGTACTTTCCAAAAGATATAGTTAGGAATAAGTTCTCATTACAAGAGTAGGAACTTAGGAAGGAGAATTGGAAAGCATATAGAAAGGTCTTGGATTTTATAAATGCTTTTGAGCTAGACTATGATCCCCTTGCCGATAGAAAGTACTGGGGTGCAAAAATAGATATGTTGATGGATAATTTTGTTAATTTTATGCAAAATTTGAATGAGAAGAAGCAAATTCTAACCCAAGCACACCCTAACAAGGATATTGAAGTGGAGAAGATATTGGAAAGTAAGATGATTTTGAACCAAGGGTAGTACACATTGCAAAAGAAAACTGGGTATATAGTGGCCAAGAGTGTACAATTTGTTCCTCAATATAGAAGACCATAGTCTAAATGCCAACCTACTACACCCACATCTAAGAAACATAAATTGGATTAGATATCATCTTCTAAGGTTGAAGAATACTCCCCTACCTAAACCCCACTCTGGATAGATGATGACGTATCCTTGAGAGAGCAGTTAACACAAATGGGAGGGGAGAGAGATATTGTAGTTATAACAATAGATATAGAAGGAATCTTGAGAAACCTCCTATACCAACATTGGCTCTCACTATAGGAGATTATAAATGTAAGGAAATAGATCTTATAATAGGATAGGCCTCTAAGAAACTTATTGATGATGAAATTTTTGTTAAGTCAAGAGCATTTGCTCAATTTTTGTGGAGAAGAAATATTGACAATTTGGAGGCCAAGTGTAAAATGATAAAGGTAGAGCAACCTAGCAAAAAGGACTCTAAAATTAAAGAAGTTAAAACTAGTTTCATGGAGGAGTTTGCACAAATAAGCCCTCAATGGGGGAAATAGTTGTTAAAGGATTTAGGAATTTGGGATATTGGAAATGTCATGGTTTTTGAAATTGTGAGAAAAGAAAAAGATACTCAATTCAAAACTGAAGAAGAGGTCTTATATTCCCATAAGATATTGAAATATATTAATGATCATCAAGCCTTAGTGATATGATCTATTTAGAAAAAAGGATAAAACTAGGATGTAAGAAGCCTTAGAGGCTAAACATACATGAAGCCTCATGGTCTATAGGGTAGAGGAGGTAGATAGTAAAAAGGTGTCCTAAATGACTAAAGAAATGGGGGATTTTGGAGGTGTTGTTTTTGCAAAGGACAAGAATAAATTCTTGGAGCTCAATTATAGATATGAAGAGATGCTAAAGGCATATGAGGAAATATGAAACAAGATACATCAATTGGAGTCTCAGATGGCTCAAATGGACAAGCAACTTGGGAAAAGAATAGTGGAAGAATTCAGCCAACCCAAGATCACTTATCCTCCTCATCCTCCAATTGAACCTTTAAAGTTAACTCCCCTCATAAAGATACTAGATACTACACAAAGACCTCAATTTTGTATAGCCAAGAATTTTGAAGAGGAGAAGAGAAAATTATGGGCACTACATGTGGGATTAGATGTCCAATATGAGGAAAAATTTAGATATTCAATTATGTATTTGGTAGATAAGATTGGCTAGTCTAAATTTTATGAGCAATTGTCCAAGTTAATGGATATATGGAATGAGCTGAAAAATAAGAGGAAACTTTGAATCCAGTTGTAAATAAGTGGAATAATAGGAACATGGATGTCACTCTTTTATGCTTCTTAGTTATTTGTTTATCTTGTGAGAAAATAGAGAAAACATTTGACATTACTAGTGACCTCTTTGATTTTGATGACAAGAGAGTCACTCTACCAAAAAGGATCATAAATTATTTTTCTAGATATCTAGATGAAGATTTTGAACTATTTCCTCATGCACTTAAGAAAATAGATAAATTGAAGAATAAAGCAGAGTGGGCTCAAGAATTGGATGATTTTTTGCGCCTTAGGTTAAATAAAGTGATAAACATGCATGGTTGGCCAAAACAACTAAGGAAGTTGTTAAAGATCAAATATTTTTTGATTCTTTAAGAAGGGAATTTGTTCAAATAAATAAACTAGGATAATATGTCCTAAGGAAGCAATGGGACATATTGAATTTTAATTGGCCAGATGACACACTTTTCAAAAAATGGATGGTAGATCTTGTACATTCAAAATAGTTAGTATAACTATTGGTTTATCATTACACAATGACATAGATAGAGAGCCATGAGTTAGACTTAGCTTTCAAACATCAGAAATTAGTCCATCATAGGTAAATCCAATTGTCACACAATCTGAGGAATGACAATTATATCAAGTCCAATTATAAAGTGGAGCTCCTTAATAATAAAAGGTCACAACAGAAGTGGTCCCATAAAAGGAATTTTTATGATGTAAACATTATGTTGCACCAAATTTTGTCTTTGATGACAATACCCTTTTTGTAAATATCTTTTTGTCATAATGATAATTGTCCTTCTTTCTTGGCCTAAAGCTTGTTGCATCTCATTCTATATAAATGAGATCCCAAGGCTAGAGAAAGGGTCCAACTCTTATGTAACTTTTAGTTTTTTCGAGGCTTACATTTGATCTAGTGTACTTGATGTTAATTTTGTGATATATTTTCTCGGAAAATTAGAAAGTAGATTAAAATTGAAGGATTATATTGTCTTATCCTGAGTCATTCTGAGTTTTACATTAGTGTTGTGTGATTTTAAAAAAAAATTAATACAAAGGAGAGTTACCACCATATATGTTTTCTTTGAATCTTGTTTCCATTGTTATTAATTAGTTATCTTGAGGTTGTGTGAGGAAAGCTTATTCAATTTAGTGCAACAATAATAGGTTGTATATCATTTTGCTATTGCTTTTAATTCAATAGATTAAGTAAATGCTTTAGTAAAGTGATAAGATTTTCAATCAATAAGAAGGATATGCATAAGAATGAGGTTTAGGGTAAATTATTGATAATATTGATTGTATTATAATTGATTAGATCAAAAGATTTCCTGGGTCAATTCTAATCCCCAGTGGATGAGGCATTGATCATTTTGGTTAAGTTTTCATGAGAAGGGACCATAGAATTGCATGAAGCATAGTTTAAAATTTCAAAATCAAATTTATTTTTCATGTATGAAGAATTTAATTGTTGGTTAGCACTTGGTTTCATTTAATTTATGTGCTATAGTTAGCTTTTGTTACTTAGAATTATTTATAAGTGTAAGAAGATTTGTGACCAAATATATACTACAGGGGATAAGCTTTGTAAAATAATATCAATAAGTGAATGAAGTGTGAAGATAATATCTAGTTTTGAACCCTTTTATCCCTAGGTGCACCCACCTTGGTTTTTCATAACCTAAAGAGTAGAAAATCTTGATGATTTTGTTAAAGTTGGGTCAAGATTTGAGGACTTCTTAGTTGAACATAGGAAATATCTAATCCTTAGGCTAAATTATTTTTTACCATTTTTGCATAAAGTATTTTATTTCTTGGTAGTTTAAAACAACAACAGGGAGTACCAATCAACTTCCTGTCCACTAGAGTCCCTATACAATAGACCCATAGAGTGTCTAACCAATACCTATTGTACTACACTATTTCATGATATCGGTTTCTATCCTTTGTACTATTTGGTGTGAGTGTTAGAAATGGGTGATTATCTTATGTGTGTTTGAGGTCGGATTAGTATCTTCATCAACATGATGGGAGTGGGCCTATGGGTAGGTTCTATTGTACAACATTGTTACAATATCCCAAATTAGTATTCAGGTCTATTGCATGATCCCTAAAAGTGTTTCCTGGTAGTAGTAAGAAGTATCACATGATACTAGAAAAGTATCACCTGGTAGGATTGTGAAATGTTGTATGACATTGGAATAGTGTCACCTGATTTCTTGCAAAAACTTACTCTAGCAAACAACAGGTATCTCCAAACTTTTTGGTTGAGAGTCAAAGGGTGTTTTGGGTACCCTCTTGGGATTTTCCCCTTCTTAGTTTTTGATAGGTCAAATATCATTGGTTTCTTGTTTGCATGAACTTTCATAGTTGCTTTTGGACATGCTAGTAAGTAGTGATGCTTGGATATTATTTAGATGTAGAGATTGCTTGGTTAAGTCTTCCCTTGCAATCATTTGATTGATTTTATGTCGATGTGGTTTGTATCCATGCTTATTAATTCATGAAAATATATTTCTTTTATTTTTTCTTGTTCCAAGGATATTTAGGCAGGGCATTACATCTAGTATCAGAGCCCATGTCGTAACATTGGGATCTCTATAATATTATCTCACTATGATATTATTTTTATTACATACATTGGTATCTTATTTTAGCTAATTCTTGTGACTCCTATGATTTTTATGTATGACTCTAACCCTTATCTTGTTGATCCTTCAATGATGCCTCTTACATGTAAACTTGGTACTCTATGTAATAACTAATGGAATATCAATGAAGATCAACACCATGAGAAAGAATGTTAGGAAGTTAGGGGAGGACAAGGGGATAACAATCAGGGTGATGTTAGGGCAATATTTCCTTTGTTTGGTTGGGACCTCAAGTTAAGGAAAATTAACAGGACCATGGCCAGGAAGAAGGATCCCACCATGGAGACTCCCACATGTCAAAGCATGGAGGTGAAGAAGAGAATGGAAATGAATGTGAGGGTTCCTGCACACCACTTGGTGGTAGAGATAAGCATAGGAGAGGTTGTGGTAGAGATAATAGAGATTACATCTAAATAGATATCATGAGAGACCTTTATAGGTCTACACCACCACTGTTTAATGGTCTAAGAAGAGGTCTTAAGGGAGAGACATGGTTACTAGATATGGGGTGTTGCTTCTCCTTAAATTTGTATGAAAGAAACATGAAAGCCCATTATGTTGTTATTTGAAAGAACATGGGTCTATGTGGTGGGATATGGAGAGTGAGAAGCTCCAGTTCAGTATAATGGATCTCACTTGGGATATCTTTGAGGAGAGGTTCAGGGAAAAATTCCTATCACCATAGTATTGTGAGACTCATACTAATGAGTTCCATGATCTCAAAAAGGGGAAAATGATAGTGGATTAGTATGAGAAGTGGTTCTTTGGGCTGAGATAGTACTCCAATTACCATTATGATGAGGTACTCCTCACACAACATTTTTTCAAGGGTCTTTAAGACTCTATCATTGGAGATTCTTGTCTTTATTAACCTAGGATACTTGCACTTGACACTAAGAAGGAAATAATTATTGAGAGAAATCTAGCTAGGGGAGTAAGTGTTAGATGAGGCTCCTAGGGCCATAGTACATGATCCATAGGAAAAAGTGTACCACCTTGCTAGACATAGATCATAGTTTAGGCTCAAGTCCAGTCAACACCCTCATAGAGTGGTCATGGTCATTAGGAGCAAAGACACCAATGATATCTACAAAAGGTTGGACAAAGTTCAGGTACCATAGAGTGAAAGGGACATGACCATAGTCAAGGATAGTGGTCCCAACAAATTCATCCATCCTAGCTTAGTTAGTAGAGCTCTAGAAAATGGAGCATACCATATTCTACTACCCCTTGGGATGGGCAAGGATCTAGTTCCAACTTTGGAGGAACATGCTTTTCATGTAGTTAGATCAGCCATAGATCAGTGGAGTGTCCTATGAAAATATCTTCAAGACCTAGTAGAGGTTTGGCCATGTCTAAACCTATTGTGGGTGATGCAGGTAGATCCCATAGGGTATTTGTAGCAATTGAAAACTATCAACTTGAGCACCAACTTACTGTAGTCAAGGTTACAAGTACATTGGATAGTAATTCTTTTGTTGTTTTAATGGATTCCAGTGCATCATATTCTTTTATTTCAGCATCCTTTGTTTAGAAATATAGGCTAGTGGCTTTATGATAGGTTGATAGTTTGCAAGTTGAGTTAGCTTTAGGCTCCAAGGTGACTATGGGTTCCATAGTCAGTGGTTGTGTGTTGGACTTAGGAACCTTCACCGCCACAGTTGATCTTCGCATCCTATACTTAGGGTCATATGACATTGTGTTGTGTATGGACTAGTTAGCCACCCATCTAGAGAATATAGAATGTTGATGTAAGTTGGTTCTGTGTGTAGATGACATAAGTGGATAGGTAGAACTTGTAGGGGTCTAGAGGCTAGTCTCACTTTAGATGATCTAAGTAAAGCAAATGAAGAAGAGTGTGTAACATGGATGTTAGATATTTGTGATCTCTATCAGTGACCTTGAAGAGGCTGAGAGTTGTAAGGTGATGCTAGATGACCACCCACTCCTTTGTGAGTATGCTAATGTATTTCTTGATGAGATCTTGGGATTTCCTCCAAAATGCAATATTCACTTCTATATTGATCTCATTCTAGGAGTGGAGCCTATTTCACAAGCTCCTTATCATATGACTACTCAAGAGTTGAGTGATCTTAGATTACAGTTGGAGAAATTAGTGGCCAAGGGCTATACTCATCCTCATGTATCCCCATGGGGTGCGCCAATCACCTTTGTGAAGAAGAAAGATGGATCTTTGTGGTTATGCATTGACTATTGGTAATTGAATTAGGTGATGGTGAAGAACCAATATCCTTTTCCCAGGATTCATGACTTATTTGATTAGATGAAGGGAGCAAAAGTATTCTCAAAGATTGATTTAAAATTGGGATACCGACAACATTGGATTCATGAGGATGACATTCATTAGACAACTTTACATACGCGCTATGGATATTATGAGTTTATGGTTGAACTCTTTGGGTTAACCAATGCGTCATTGATATTTATGAGTTTTTTAAAGGAGTATTTTTCACATACCTTGATCTATGTGTCCTTGTTTTCTTGGATAGTATATTGATCTATTCTAAGATAGTTGAGGAGCACAAGGTCCATTTATGTCAAGTGTTGCAGTGTTTACAAGACCATTCATTGTATGGAAACCTATGTAAACATGGATTTTTCTAGTCTAAGGTGAAGTATTTGGGGCATATCATCATAGGTTTTGGTATTGCATTAGACCTAAAGAAAATATGAGCTATTATAGAATGATTGGGGCCCACTAATATTTTTAAGGTTCATAGCTTCAGGGGATTGACAAGTTACTACTGTTGATTCATGAAGGACTTCTCATAAGTGGCTCATCCAATCACTTCTCTATAGAGGAAAAGGAAGAAGTATGTTTGGTCAGACCAGTGTGAGTCATCATTTGAGGCTCTAAAGGAGCATTTGACCAGTGCACTAGTCCTTACAGTGCTTGATCCTGTGGGTGATTATATGGTTTACATAGATTCTTCATTGAAGGGTGTGGGTGTAGTATTGATGTAGGATGGTTGTGTGATTACATACGAGTCTAGTAAACTCAAGGATCATGAGCTTAACTAACCCACTCATGATTTGGAACTTGTGGAAGTTGTACATGTGCTTATGTGTTGGAGACATTTCCTTTTGGGACATGGGTTTGAGCTACATAGTGATCATCGTAGCTTGCAGTATATCTTTCCTCACCCAAACCTCAATGGATGACATAATCTCTGGATGGAGTTCCTATCTGAATATGATTTTTATGTTCACTACATGAAAGGAAAATAAAATTTCATCGTAGATGCCTTGAGTAGGATGTGACATGAGATATTAGTTTTGTCATTGGGAGTGGATTTGTGAGGCTGTATCTTTGAGGCCTTGCCTAGTGACATATGGTATTAGGAGGTGAGGGTAGAGATTGAGTTTGGATGTACCCTTAAGGGAAGATTTAAAAGTTATTTTCTAGAGTTTGATGAACTGCTATGACACTTGGGGTGCATTTATGTGCTAGCATTTGGTAAACTTTGTACCTTAATTTTTTCAAAAGCACATCGTGAACCATATCTTGCACATCCTAGTGTTAAGAAGATGCATTCCAACCTTAGAAATTTGTACTTTAGGGTAGGGATGAGGCACAATGTTGCTGATTTTATTGCTCGATGTCTTAAGTATCAAAGAATGAAGGTAGAACATTAGCATCCAATGGGCCTATTGTAGCTGGATACCATTCTAGAGTGGAAGTGGGATACTATATCTATTGATTTTATCATGGGATTTCCTATGCCATCATGATGACATGATTGTATCATGGTGATAGTGGAAAAATTATCTAAGGTAGCACATTTTTCACCCATGAGAGCTTCCTACACAACTTTTGTTGTAGCACATGTTTTCTTTAATGATATTGTTCTTTTGCATGGAATGCCTTAATGAATTATATCATATAGAGATCTAGTATTTACTTTATCACTATGGACATCTCTTCAGTATGCTTTGGGTGCACAACTCAATTTTAGTTTACCTTACCACCTAGAGACTAATGGTAAGACAAAGAGAGTGAACTAGGTTCTAGAAGACATGCTTTGCATGTATGTCATGGATAGGCAAGTGAAGTGGGAGGACTATTTGTACGTTGTTGAGTTTTTCCTATAATAATGGGTCCCATAGTTCTCTTGGCATGTCACCTTTTCAGACCTTGTATGATAGACCACGATGTATCCCTTTGAGTTGGGATCTTTTAAAGGACTGAGTGATTTTAGGTCTAGAGATTTTACAAGATATGAAGCAATATATTATTCATATTAGAGAGCATTTAGATACATCTCAGGATAGGCCAAAAAAATATGCAAATTCCCAAAGTTTGGATCATCACTTTTTAGTTGGTGATAGGGTAGTTTTGAGAGTGCATTTGAGGAAGAGCCCCATCCATTATGGGAAAGGGTCTAAGTTGGCACCACATTTTGTCAGACCATTTAAGATCCTTAAGAGGCTCAATCCTATTGGTTATTGACTAGTTTTTTACCTAGCCTATCATGGATCCATGATTTTTTTCATGTTTATGTTTTGAAGTATTATATTCCCAATGTGACCCATGCACTTGATTGGGATGCTTCGTAGGTGGAGGATGAGAAACTTTCTTTGGAGCCCATTTGTATCCTTTAGAATCAGAGGAGGACCCTTAGAGGTTAGAACATAGAGAAGGTAAGAGTCTAGTGGGGCCCAAGCAATGAGACTTCTACAACTTAGGAAGATGCTACATAGTTGAGAGAATTGTGCCCTTATCTTTTTGTATGCTTCTAGGAATAAGCCTATGCCTAGTGTGGGAGGATGTAGTGCCTCCCATGTTTGCATTATGTACCTTGTTATTTTGGTTTTTAGAGATACTTTGATACTCATGTTCAAGGACATTTGAGATGACCTGATGGTCAGATACTTTATCCTGATTTACTAGTATCATAGATGTTAGATGATATGTTGTTTAGTTTTATCATATTTTTATGATGATTCTTATTGATGTGACATGATGCTTTATAATGATATCTAGTTATTTCTTATTTGGACATATTCTGTTTATTACTATATGATGGACTTATTAGATTCTGGATGCTTTGATTTGTTGCTACGACTATTTTCTTCATTCTTTCTTTAAGATATTTTATCATGCAGTGAGTTATTTAAATGCATGATTTAAATGTGATTTATTGCATTTATTACTTCATCTATATTATTACTATATGTAATTGCACTTGATCATGTTGTTCATTTTGTAGGATTTATATCCCTGACAGTAGCACATGGAGTTTGTAATTTAGCTATTCTTACGTAGCCAATGTCATCCTTGTATGGTCAATGTTTCCTATTTAATTGATTATTTAAACCCTTTGGTAATTTAATAAATCCAAACTCATTTGCATTATGTAATTAGACTAGTGAGTGTGTCTATGCATCTAAAGGTTTGCAACTGTCATGAAATTTATTTTGGAATATTATGATTTATTGGTTAAAGGGAATTTTGGGCTTTATCATATTTAATTTAATTCTAGGTAGCTTTTCCATAGTTGAATTTCAATTACTTGGAATAGCTTTTTTTGTTTGGGTAGATTAAGGGTTTAACTAGGCGATTTGGTTAATTACCCTAATCCTTTTGTTCACTTGAAAAGTGAATATATATCCAAAAGGAATTTTATTCCTCACTTTTTGACTCTTGAAATAAGAATTTGAGAGAAAAATCCAAATCTTCTTCTTGAGGAAATAATATTCTATTTGATGTAGGAGCTATGGGCATGGGATCATCACGAGGTTGGTCTCGTTGGATCTAGCTTAGGGAGATCTTGGATTATTTTGAATTTTGGTAGTTTCTATAGGTTTTTTATTTTTACTACTCAAGTTCCCATATTTTCCCTTTTGGCTATCAGGTATGCCTCTCCTATTTTACTAGTTTACCTCTATTTCTTCTTCCATTTTTGGTATTTATTTGTTGGAAGGTTGAGAACTAGTGTTCCCCTCTATTTCATGTTGCTATCTCTACTTGGTTGCATGGGTATGAGTATTTCCCTATTTTTTAGGATGGAGGTTTGGGGTTTTGCACTGTTATTCTAGCAATTTTTACACATAGAATTCAAAACCATATTTTATTTGATATTCATAGATTTTGTACCCAAAGACAAAATGGGTTTTAATTTTGAAGTTCTTGACATTTTTGGTTTTTACCTCATTTTGCGTATCAACCTAATTTCTCAAATTTTCTTTGTACTATAGTTGGTCATGGATCCAAATTATCCATAAGGATATCTTTTTTACCCTTAATATATTTTCTTATTGTATTAGGATTTGTGTCGAATCCATACTCCTAGGTATAGTCTAATTGACTGATTTGTTTCAATGTGTCTTTTTGTTTCTCATCTATCCATTGTTATTTATGGTCATTGTATAGTTTGTGCACCCACACACAAGCATGTGAGCATGAACCTTTTGTGTTCTTCTAAAACCCAAGCTCTTGGTTATTTTTTGGTTGATTTATGTTCATTGGGGTTGGATTGGGAAACTACATTACCTATGAGTACTCATCATGTGATGAGCATGGGTATGTAGGGTAAGGTTGGTGGAGGGGATTCCCTCATATACCTTGGCTATCCTGACAAGGCATACATGAGGAAGTATCTAATAAGTGATAACTAAATAAATTCATGGGTAATTAACTAAGATAAGAAAATACTTTGTCTACATAGCTCAGCTAGGGATGCAACATGTTGACCTCCCAAGAGTATACCAAGGTGAATGAACTGTAATGGCTTTGAGATTGGGAGTACCAAGAAACTTACTCTCCACCAGAGACCATAGAACATCTAACTAGGACCTATTGTATTACATTATCTCATGATCTTGGTTTTAGTCCTTTTTACTATTTTGTGTGAGTTTTAACCATGGATGATTGTCTTATGTGTGTTTGAGGTCAGATTTCTATCTTTATCAGCACAATAGGAGTAGGCCTACAAGTTTGATGTAGTTGGGTGGTGTAGCTACCTTGACCACTATTGGGATTGGCATGTAGATTTGGCCTTTCTCCATGTTCAATTTTGGAGCTAGATGCTCACATGGTTCTCCATTCCTTCCAGAGTATACTTCCAAGTGATATAAGTATTTAAATTTTTAGAGATAATTGATTTATGCTAATGTATGTTATTGTGATTTTACTTTTCCACATTGTTACTAGATGCTATGGATTAGGTGATTAGATGTTTTATTCATCCATTCTAGCATGATTAGTTGTTTTGCATTCATTCAAGTGTTCAACCTTTGATTGTTGTGGATCCAGTACTCCCCAATGTGGAGGTTTTAACTCTTTTTCCTTTAAATTACTTGTTGGGTTGTTTCCTTCTAAACTTTGGCAACAAAAGTTTAGCATTGGGCAATAGTGGAAAATTATCACATGCTTTAGTGAGAAATATCATGTATTGCTAGAAAGTGTTAAACAACAATAATAAGTTCTATCATACAACACTGGTATAGTATCACACAGTAGTCTTGAGGTCTATCATATGATCCCTGAAAGTGTCACCTAGTAGTAACAATAAGTATCATGTGATACTAGAAAAGTATCATCTAGTAGTACTATGAAATGTTGTATGACATTGGAAAAATGTCACTTGATTTCTTGCACAAACCTACTCAGGAAAACAACAAGTATCTCTAGACTTTTTGGTTGATAGTCGAAGGGTTTTTTGGGTACCCTCTTGCAATGCACCCTTTCCTAGTTCCTAATGGGTTAGAGATCATTGATTTCTTGTTTGCATGAACTTTCATAGTTGGTGTTGCATGCACTAGTAAGTAGTAACACTTGGAGATTGTTGGATGTCAAGATTACTTGGTTAAGTCTTCTCTTGTAATCATTCAATTGATTGCATATTGATGTGGTTTGTATCCATGTTTACTACTTTAAAAAAAAAAGGCTTTTATTTATCCTTGTTTGAAGGATCTTACAGAAACAAAGAGA